>DWPA01000125.1:0-32921 GCA_018251375.1 Calpodes ethlius
TATTGGGTATTTATTTGTTTATAGTTAAAACTACAAAAGTAGACATATAACGTAAATACACAAAAATACTTAACATATAAGTACATCCTTAGAACGATGTTCAATTATTATTATTTGACCTTAAAGTCCCACTATGGCGGATTTTAATAATCCTGGCATAAATGTTTGAATATTTTCTGAACGTAAAGTGTTATTTCTCTTGACAGATATAATGGGATATGAATATACCAATTTAGCACTGTCTTGACAGTAAAATACTTCAATTGCCATGTCACAAACTACAAGTGATATTTAAAGGAACTTTTGTTTTTAGAACCCGTTATACTCTTGTATTTAAATGAGATGAACACTACAAATTTAAAATAATTTTAAATGAACTGCAACCGTACTTTTCTACCACATATTGTTTCATTATATGCTTGCTTCTTTTAAAGTAAATCTATGTATATACTTATACATATAATATGTTTTAACACGAACGTTTAACAAATCTAGATCCTTTATCAAAATGAATATTGCAGTTTTTACCAAAATATAATCATATTTATGTAGTAAAATTTTCTTATTAAGTTTCATCAACTGATCGTAAATGATTACGAACCTACTGTTTCGGTGAGATACGATTTTTTTTTCCATGCATTCAGAGTTCATACTTAAATATTTCACTCGAATAAACTCGTAAGAAATATCTAGTTACAAAGACGCAGTGTTCTGGGATTCTCCTAAAAGAGCGATATAACAAACCTTTTACGAAACAATCGCTGCGAAACCTATTGCTTCCTAAGGTATGAACACATGTTAATGTTCCCAAGTGTATATTGAGACTACTTAATGTGGATTCCCAAAGAGGACGCCAGTAAATAAGACTGCTTTACGGTCTGCAAGCTCCGGAGGCGGTATGCCATTGTGGTAGACTTCGACAAGCGAAGTTTATTGGCTAATTTTATTCAATTAAATTGTTCTCGTTGCGCCGACACCCAGCGCCCGCGCCGCCTTTATTTTGACGCCTCGGAAATTATTGCAATAGACAACATTACACGGCGCAATGTTCGTCTGGAAATTATTTAAGTGCCACTCTGCTCCAGCAAATTTATTCAACCGACTCACCCGGGCGATGACGTGCAGCGTTGCCACTCGCATCGTGAAGATAAATAATTTTAATTCAATCCTTTACTAGCGACCTGCCTTCTGACATCTACTTAATGCGAGGGGTTAAAAATGAACGTAATATGTTAATTTTAAGTAACATTTCAAAGCGGGTGGCAGCTACCAAGCAGTGAACGGCCGCCAACCACATGCTGTGAATTCACTAAGACGTTTCATCACAATGTTGATCGGGGACAAAACTATTATAGTGTTTGTCGTATAAAAAGGTTGGAGTCTAAGCACCATCGCGTCATGCTGACAACGCATTTTACAAATCGTTTATAACCGAATTTATTTTGAAGCAGCAATAAATGCATAGGGCGTTGATAACATCGAGTTGTTATGAATGTTGACATACAACCAGATGAAACTCGTCACTCAAAAGGGTTGTTTCTTTGAATGAATGCCAATTAATTGTAATGATACCATATTTTGTAACTCTTATTTCGAGTGTCATCGATGTTTACTATTCATGTCTTAAAAACAATTGATTATAAAAGTTGATAATTTTATTTTACATGCCTACCTAATTTAAATTACAATTGTTTAGAATTAAAATAGGAGTTGGCTTAAAAAATCTACATAAGTACTTGTCTTTGACCAAATTTGTTTATGACCAAAACCTTTTATAAACGCCGATACAATACAAAATAAGTTCCGCACCAAAGACAATAAGAGGCCGAGACAATATTCTCCATAATTTATTACCCAGGAACTGATAAGGAAACTCGTGCAAAGAAAAAGGAGCAAGCGCCACCGTACATAATCGCAGTGTCATAAAACACGTTAAACATCCCAAATGTTTGCAACGAAACTGCAGTGACATTTCGCCGGCCGAACATAAAAACATGAACAAAAACAAATAAAATTATATTTAATAGCCTCGTGAGAATCGTCTCTCACCACCCACGGTGGGAGGTTTCTTAAATATTTTAATTGTGCCGCTAAAAACATCCCAAAATTTTATTTCTCGTAAATCAAAGTGGTGTCCACGGTAGTTCTGTCGCAGCTACCCACTGGCTTTTTATTTCTGAATATTCCATCACAGATAATATCTGATTGTCTAGCAAAAAATATCCCTAAACAAAAATTCTTGAAAGCTTCCGCCTTGATTATAACCCATATTGTTATCGATGTAGCGGGACAGTAAGAAGTATGTTGGAAACTGAATATTTCCTAGAAATTTCTAGAAGATAGGCCGACATTTATTTACCTTTTTAAACTTATATGATTACTAACATAGAACCTTTTAGTTCACTCTAATCTCGTTGTGACTGTAATCCAAACATGAAACCCGGAGCTTATTTAAGTATTCAAAAAAAGTAAGTACAGAACAAATGAAATCACTTTAGCAAATTCTTAATTAATAAATAAATAAATGTTAAAGAAATATCTTTTTTTCTTTTTTATGTATGATGACTAACTAACAAAAGAGCCAGTTGATAATAACGAGTAACCATTGCCCATTGATACGTTCTATTAATAGAAGAGATTATTATTATTATTTTATTTTATTTATTTACACACAAACTATTACACAGATTATTATCTTATAAAATACACAAGACACGTGTGCGTGGCAATTATAGGCATGAAGAACATTTTCAAGTACAGACAGTGCTTAGATTTAAAATTACCACTATGTTAATACTAGTACAAAATATATTAATTGAGGCAAAAACATAAGTGTGCTAAATCAATTAGCTATTTAGATGTTTAACTATTTTTATTTTAAGAAAGGTAATCGATCTGTTAACAGAGAAATAAATAACTGGCTATTAAGACTGCAAAAAAAAACATCAAGAATTAAGGTGCGTAAATAGTACATATAAAACCAATAATTAATTTAAGTCCATCGTCGCAAACAGGCAGGTACTGATACCCATAACTAATAGCTACTTATTGATGTACAAAATTCGATTTAAACTTTTATTAAAATACCGTAACAAGATCACTGAATCGTAAAAGTAGCTCATACAGAAGGGTAGCGATATTAATCGCTACCTACGCCCCGTCAGCTCAATGTTCAAAACTGAAGTTTTATAAAACTTGATATATTTCCCACAAACGCTTAATCGATGAACAGATAAAAATCAAAATGTAAAACTATTTTACAATCAGATACCTTAGCACATTACCGCCCACGCACACAAATCCTTCGTTCGCACGCAACTTTGTAAGATAACCTCCACATACATCATTGTCAATTTAGATTTTGCTTCATTATACCTACTTATCCACGACGTTTATTTTAAAGCGTATAATTTGAAACGATCAGAAACGGAAGCATAATTCCGTCGCAGGTCGAAAGTCATTCCAAATCCATCATTCTTGCAACTAGTCACTTAAAAACAAAATTGGAGTCAATGAACATCGTTTGTTTGTCTTTCTAACAGGAAATCTATTTAGTTGCATAAAAAGATTGTTCAAAAACACAGAAAGGAGCCGCGTGGGTGGCGGCTGACGACAGTTCGGTTGTAATATGATATGCGAGTCCAGTAGTGTGTTTTTCTTGCACTCTTCGAACCAATGAGGTAATGATATCATTTCGTCGGTGATCCCTCTTAGATTGTTTATGGGAAGCTTTTATGTCTACGGAAGCCAGTTTTTATAATTCATGGCATGTATTTAAGGTCAATTATAAACCGAAGATATTGCAAGAAAACTTAAGTGGAATCAACGTAACTCAACATCGAAATATGTATTTATAATTATAATTTCAGTTACAAGCTCAAAGTAAATCCTATACTATGGTTATAAGTGAATCTAATTATGCTTAAGGTACTTATTTCCTAATATAAAACAATCATAAGGGATAATTATTAATATAATAATCTTAGTAAAATTGCCATAAGTATTAAAAAGCAGTAGGCACATTGCTGAGTTTAAACTTGCGTTATCAAATATCAAGGTTCAATAATAATCCGGACTGCAAAATTTAGATTGTATGATTGCAGTGATTTTGTCCTGAGATCAATAAAATAATCGAGGGTTCCATTGCGTTGGATGTGTGCGTGTATAGGCACAGGAAGGTCACGTGGCACACCCTCGTTTCAACCCCTATTCGTACAGTATCCTCCTTTTCCAACCTTACGCAGTGCGGTATGTTGGAAAGAGAGGCGAATATTTATTATCGTGTGCGTAGTAGCGCGGGCTCAAACATCTGCCTGCTTTGATATTTTTTGGTCGATTAAGTGTAGGCCTAATAATAAGTCCACGTGAATGATAAATTATAGAGATTTTGGAGGAATCCAATTATTACACATGGATTTAAATTTACCAAAACAATTAAACTAAGTAATAACTTTATTGTTGAAATTGTTTTTCTTGATATAAATCATATATTCATTACCTAACGCGACATAAAAGTCCATAATTTGAGTAACATGTTTTTATTATTACTCAGGTCTTATTATGAAGAGGTTGAGCCCAAATAACGGATCGTATAGCTAGAGAACTGGATCGCGCAACAAGTCCATGCGATCTTGAATACGAGAGCAAAAAAAGAATATTTTTATTCCCATTGGTAAAATTGCACCGCGTAAGGATTTCATTCAAAACCAGTGCAACTCATTCGGAGGTCTCCAAGGAGGGGTGAGTCTGAACGTCTCGTCTGGAGAGAAACAATGAGTTTGAATGGGTTTTGTGTCTGGACCAGACCTTGAATAGCACGTTGGATGTTATTATTACTCAAAAATGAATGTTGACAGGACGTAAAAACGGTTACTCTCTTGTTCGAAACAAAACAAGTTGGTGAATTCTCGTCCGCTATTCGCATGTCATGTGAATTGCAGGTCACAAACAGTCAGTTGCACAAAGCTGTTCATTAAAGCATTATTAAGGCAGCAGCGCTAAAGAATGTTAAACAATTTTGGTGCAACCAAAAACGCAATTTAAATTTAAAACTAATCTAAAATGAAAAAAGTGAAATGGATGAATATGAATGGCTTAATGAAATTCTATACAAAATGTTTCTTTCCCTTAAATAGTTAATAATAAATAGGTAATTAGCGCGTTAACTAGCGCTAATTTGTCGGCTAGGTCTGTGTGGTGTCTTTTATACCGCAATAATTAACGAGTTATTACGTAGATGTGGCAGTAACATTACTGAAATCAATTGAAAATCCTAATAATCAAACTTATTCGACCTTCAAAAATAATAATCAAATCTTATGAGACGTTGTGTACCGATTTATTCATCGTGATTTCGATAGCCGGATATGCTTTAGAATTCCCCCTGCACGCCGATCGCGTGAATGCCTTAGTCTAGTCGTCTAGATGCAGCCTAATGCCTCCCGTGGCCTTTGTTGCGTTGACCTTAGCTTATTTAATTTTCAAGTTGAAGGTTCCCCTTTATGCGTGTTCTAATAAGAAATAAAGCTCCGTCTGGACCGGGGAGGCGCTGAATAGCCTTAGCTATTTCAAGGCGACCTGTATTGAGATAGGTTATAGCATTAGAAGGTAACTCGGTCGAGCCATTCATAACACAGCTGTACTCGCCGGCTGATGAATGCAGGTTAGCATTATTCGATAATTCCGCGTCTTTGCTTCCTCGCCTATTCACGTTACTGATCCTGTTTGACTTTTAGAACTTTATATGAGGTTTGTAACGCGATATTCTAACCTCTTTGCAATATTCAGAATTAGTCAGCTATTCGTTTATTGAGGAAATTTTGATTCGATAAGCTTCTGGAAGTTATTCATTTTATAATTATTTGCTATAATATCTGTATGCTCTATAAATATTTGTAATCTTTGCCTTCAAGAAGTAATGTGATTTAAAAGAACTTAAAAATTCAAAATTTTATTATATGCAATCTTCATTACGTTTCACACACTAATTTATGCCACAAATATTATCAAAATAGCACATGTTTTTGTGACATATATTATTTTTACAGATAATATAATGAGTATATTTGATATAAATACACTCATTTACAGGTAATCAATATTTTGTAACGTTATCATAAAATATTAGGTAGTTAATAAATTCCAAAATCGCCTATCTCCGTGCTTAACTCAAAAAGCTTAGATTTCTACTAACTAAATTAACAGACCAAACATACATACACGGACCTGCAACGAAAAATAAACAGGCTTGATTTGTTTACAAAGACATCACACGCGCTCTGATTGCTACACCTTCCCATAAGAACCTACACATGGTGACACTAAATATAGATACAGCACCATGCCATACTTTCGTATCCCACATGTTCGCAAGATGGCAGGACTCACCTTACTGAGCGGATTGCGGGCAAAACCATCTTTAGTTACAGGATGCACTCTCGGGTATTAGAAGGATTGCCATCGGCATTTTTATGAACGCATGCAATATGATTCTAAACCCCATTAACTACTTGTTTTGTTCACGTGGGCTTATAATTACTATCAAGTTTCAAATATATTTTTGTGCTAATTTAGTTGAATTTTTATCTTACTTTCTATAAATCGTACTATAATTTTGATTAAATTTATAAGGAATATCGCTTTGTAATGAAACTATATTATGTATTTATTCCCAAACATTCTTGTGATTATTACCTAAATATCTCATATGAATATTGTTCCTGTAAACTATAATTAAATATGAATATTTATATTCGAGCTCTATAATTCAATGAGTGATACAATTAAATAAAATTGTCACAATATTCGATTCACTAAGCTTTCCAAGTTTTCATAATAATTATTTACAGCAGACACATGATGATAAGCGGTTACCATCATGTACTCCCCACTCCTCATAATCCTAATCCTCCCATAAGTACCTATGTAAGGCTGTTCTATCAGAAGTCGTGGCAGCGGTGAATCTGGTAATTGGCTCTGCAACACCACTGACCAAAAACATATTAAGACATCGTTCATCCAGAAATATAATGGTTTATGCCAGTTCTTAAATATCACACACACATATTTCTTATACACAAATTTCTTTAGAACTAACTTACCTAAACAAATTCCTTTACGATTAAGCTGGGTTATTGCTCTATATTTAGAGCTCCAAGTCCTCTACAAAATGATATAAATATTCAACATGATTTTAATTTGCCAGTGGTAGGATTATTAATTGTAGCTCTTTAAACATCCTTTGTCCAACAGAAGACCTTTAAGGCTGTTAGATAGAAACATCCTTTTTATAGTTTCCTTAATAGAATCTTATAACTTTCGTTTTTGTTTTTAAATACAGCTAAAGTGCCTTCATGTTTAAGCTTGGAGTAAGTGTCCGTCTATTATTGCTACTAATCTTTTCACAGGCGTTATTTTCATTGTACGAATGACTTTAATAAAATGTCTACTCCCAACTTTTTCGATTTCAGTGCTTCATCTTGGCCGGTTCGATTTCTGTGCGCACTTGTAACGTAATTTGAGCCAGAATATTTGAAATAACCGTCTCTTGCTTTGATAAAATAAAACATCACAATATCCTGTCTAAACCGTTTAATTCTCTAGAACAGTTTCAAAGGCGTGTTGTTTTTACATACACCCTGTTGTTTTACAGTGGAAAATAATTAAAAAATACGTAACAATGGGAGTTTCAAACTCTCAATTAAACAAACAAACAACAATTCACCTAAACACTCATTATTACTCATCCCACCCTTTCATTTTTATGAAATATTCTAAAGCATTTTCATATTCACGTCTTATTTTCGTCGACTAAGTATGCAGGCGATTTTCAACTAAACGTAGATAAAAATAAGGTTTATTGTAATATATTTTAACATTAAAACTCAGTGATAAGCAACAATGGTCATGCAATAATAGGAAAGTGGCGCGTGCCGAAGCACAAAAGATAAAGGTTGAAGCAGCTGGCGTGGGCGAACCCACACACACGCGCGACGGCAAAACACATTGCTATTATGCTATAACGGAAAAATCTTTATAACTTAATTAATAATATTAATACACATGTAATTGAATATAGCACAATTTATAGATAAAAATGATTTTTTACTAACAGCGCTCTATAGTTTTTCTATTGTATATAAAAAACAAAGTCAATTACGACAATTTGGTACAAATATGATCCTATCCTATCCTGATTACTAATATCCGTTTTGGAAATAGTCTTCTATTAAACAAAAAATGTATTCGGCTGTACATTTTTTTTATTTAACACGCCAAATTGCGAAAGTGATTCCACTTCGATCAGTTTTTAAAGACAAACCCAGCTTAATTAATACTGGCTACTTTTATGTTATACATTTTTATGAACTAGTTAAATGTACACTTTAGTATAAAATAGTTCAATTATTTACTAATTACCCAACCTATCATTTATTTATTAAGGTATTATAAATATTACAGCCGTGACATTTACCGATAGCATATAACAAGTTTACCGCTACCGATTATAAAAGTTGAAACGGGACGCTTCCCCGTCCTGCCCTTTGAAAAGCCATGTGTGCAAGTAGTAAATGTAAGTACCTACCCCTGTTGATCCCCCCGCGGGCCACCCCAGGTGCGAGCGCACGGCACGCGCCATTCCCGCGGCGGCCGGCGCTCTGACGCCACCTAAACATACGGATATCCTTCTACCTATAAACAGTTACTCGTAAACAAGCTACGTGACCTCATCGACCTACCCATCCGCAGCTAATTTAACACAAATAGACGGATCATGTAAAATCAGCAAATCATCGCCCCGAAATGAGTTCCATCGGCGTCGTAGTGTTCCGTAACTCGCCTCTTGCCAAGATGCAGGTGCTTCAAGAATCCGTGAATAATTCTGTGAACATAACAAACAACGATGCAAATCAAAGTGTTAGACGTGAAATTATTATAGTGAGAAAAAAACAAAAGGTTCAATCTCCGCCGAATACAGTTTCCGTGACGTCATTAGTTCGCGCCGCTGAGCCCAGCAAATCCAATACGTTGGCTAAACGTCCCCGAATTCAGGAAAATATAGCTGAAGAAGTGCAGCGATCGCCCACACCGCTAGCTGTTGCGCGACGAAATGCGCGGGAAAGAAACAGAGTCCGGCAAGTCAACGATGGTTTTGCCGCGTTGAGACGTCATATACCAGACGAAGTTGCGGCAGCCTTTGAAAATGCCAACTCAAATAGAGGACCGAATAAAAAACTCAGTAAAGTTGAAACTTTACGGATGGCCGTGGAATACATAAGGAATCTGGAAAGCTTGTTAAACATCGGTCATTCGGACAAAGAAAATTTATCCCGACCATCAATGGAATCGTTTCCTTCTCCGGCCTCATCATCGCCCAGAGAAAACAGTCAGGAGAGAAGCTATTTCTCATTGAATTCACCGGCACTCGACGATGAAGATATCGAAGAAGACGACTTAGATGGTTCATTGCATCAACTTAAGGCTCATCAATACATGGATCTTCCAGCTTCTGAACCATTCCATATGATGTCGACGCCTCATCTGTACGAAGAAGAAGACGGTGTACAACCTTTGACGCCATCTTCAGACCTACTTTGTCAGGACGAAATAAATTCACACATTCTAGATGGACATTTTCCGTTTCCCAATTCTGCTGAGCAATTCACAGTAATTCCGGAGCAAAGCTACTGCAATGATTCGGACGTAACGATTAATGACAATGACTTTGAAGTAAAATATGCAGAGACGCTACAGCATCCAATTCATCCAGGATTTGAAGCAGATACTGTCTTGCCTTTAGAAGTGATAAACCCGGATCTGATTTTTGCTCATGATCAATATAAGTTCAAACAAGAAAATAGTGGTATGATTGACAATGCACAATATGATGAAATGGACTTAAAAAGAGAACTTCCAGATATTCACGTGACTCCAGAGGATAGAGAGCAGTTCGAGGAGACATTGAAGTGGTGGCAAGAGAAAACTAGACAATCCCGTCCTGCTAAAAAGAATAACAATTGACGATGATGTTTGCATAGAAAAATTTAGCTTAAGTTATTTATTTCCATGTATATATATGATATTATAAATGTAGTAATGTATACAGCTGTTAGTGCCAAAGTCTGTGTAAGGCGCGGACGCAAGGTGTTCTTTAACGGTCATTTTATAATGAAACCTATGCACTCGCATACCTTTAGACATTACTTAGACTAAAAGGAAACAATTTTATTTATGTTAGTTATTTTCAGAACGTATGGTTTAATGTATTAGATTACAAAAACCTATTCAAGAATATAAACAATGTAATTAAAGTAATTTTAAAGAACTTTAAAGTTAAACAAGTAACTTTAGAAAACTTTTAAGTATTATTGTAAATTCTTAATATTGTAAATAAAGTATTTGAATCAGGGCACCTAACTATCATATCTACAATTAAATATGATTAAAACATAACGTGCCTTTATAAAAAATTGTGATGTTAGAATTAATTGATTTACGTCAATAAATAGTATTATAAAATACTCCTTACTTTTATTTATCTATCTTTAGATTTTAATGTAATTTATCTTAAATTGATAGATGATCTTAATCACGTCATTAACATCGCACTATTTGCCCCCGCTGTAAAAACCAAACCCCTATGCTAATCAAGCCAAATTATTTCACTATGAATGACCTACTTAAAAATCTTTGTTAAACCGCTAAAGCCGGTGACACCGAACTCGTAACCTTAGATAAACGTTTAGTTAACATTGACAATTTCTATCCTAAATATCGGAATTGAGATGACTTTATAAAAATATTAGTCATTTAAAATTTTTGATGAAATACTTGTAAATTATTTACATGTATTTTCATTTTAAAATTTGTGATACTAAATGCTAAGAATTTTATAAAATAAGAAATCTTTTGACACCTACTATTGTTTTAGGTAAAAAATACATGAAATATATAATAATATATTTTGAAACAATGCTAATCGAAGGGGTATAAACAGGGGTATAAGCAGGGGGCTTTAGTTAGAGAAAAACCTTTAAACCTACGCTTGTATAATTGAAGATAACGATATGGTCAAACCGGGCCCTAAGGTTGGCCGTTAACGGTAACGCGGGATCGCTATTATGATTGTAATTTGCCGCCGTTACCGACCGCGCTGGAGTCTCGAGGGCGCGTTCCAAACGGGGTTGTTCACAGATTCGGGGTCGAATTCTTGCTCTCAATAGACGTTGCAGTTCGTAAAACTTATGGATCTTAAGATCATGATCTTTCAAAGAGATAACTTTCATTTTTAAACGAGAACACAAAAGCTTTTCAAGCTATAAAAGCTTTTTAAGCGAATAAAATTAGTTTTTACAGGACTTACAATAATTGCAGTATAGAGTGAATATTATCTATCGCTTAATCAAGTAAGCTGAGATCCTTTGAACTTCAAAGAAAATTTTAATATCGCTTAGATATTATTAACAAAGAAATATATTACCTATGCTACTTAGGATTCACATGTAGCTGCACCCACCCTGTACTAATTGACTTAAATTATTTTAAACTGTATCCAATAAGTTTTACACGAACTAAAAAACTTAGCAATATTTAAATTTCGAATTTAGAATAATAAAGGTATTCGTACCATCCGTATCGGAATTCAAATTAAGTTCAAAGTTTGAAAACATTGCAACGGCTCTCCGCATCTGCATTTCCGGGTGCTAAGAATTTTAATTTAAGTTTTTTTTATTCTCCACAATATCGTCATATTTTACGGGTATAACTGGCTGCACGGTATTCTGGCTTCCATTTAAATATTTTCCGCTCCATTCGTCAGGCGTTGTTCCCGCCGATTAGTGTTTTAGACACACGTGAGCAAGCAAGACAATGCAACTATACTTTTTATAATACCTAAAAAATTAGCTATGAAAAAAATGGATTTCGTAAAAAAGATGATTTCAAAAGAAAAAAAGTAATCACTGCGCCGCGCTATATAACCTATCTTTTTATTGTATATTGGTGCCCAGAGAATTGACAGATACTCTAAACCTATAAACGTTTCTCGTTTTTTGTATTTTTTTCTGTAGTTTCAAAATTACTTGGGCTTAAACAATGTACAGTAAAAATTACTTAATTAAATCATAATATACGTACATTTTCATTCATTGTTAATTATTATTTCATTACTCTCGTCCGAGGTAATATTGATAAGTAATAAAAAAATACCATACCACAGTAAATAATATAATAATAAAAATAATATAATAAAAATTTACAAACATGGAGAAATAATTCTTCTCAATTTACATTTTCTGAGATAACCATTTTACTATAATATTCCGAACTCGCTCTTGGCTATCTTTAAACTTTCTACCTTACATAATTGTAGGTCCAAAGAGTTAAGATTTTTAAAATAAAAAAATATTGTCTAAACTATAAATACACTAAGTTCATTAAATGTTGTTCATATCATTAATTATACTTAATGACAGTAAACTCAGTAACATAGACCGCTTGGATTTAACAAATTCTAATAAAAATAACATCATTTTGTCGTTAAGCATTAAAGTAATTTTCTAGCGTGCATCCTTAAGACTACTTAGCTCTTTATCTTTAGGGTTATGAGTACTTAGACCCCAGACGCGAGACATTATCTAAGAAGCATCATTGAAGTACTCAAATACTTAAGGAGCATGTTCTTAAAGACACGTTACGTCTTTTAAACTTATCATTGGAAAATTACAATCATTAGTAACAAGGAATGATTGTTTTGAGGAATTAGGATCGATCTGGCAAAAAAAACCCGAGGGGGACTCCTGGATGTGACACAACATTGTGAAAATGTATACGTGTAAGAAATTAACTCTTTATTCCTGCGATAAAACAAAATCATCATAAAGAATAACATTGTCAAAGGTACCTGTACTAACTTTATAGCCTGTTTGTTCTATACCTCATTTTTATATCTGAACGAAGTAATTAGCGAGAAAAAAATCCACGAATAGGATTACCTCATTAGGTGAGGCTAGAAAGATGAATTAATCCCCTTTAAAGATTATTTTCTGCACCTCTTCGCTAACTCGCACGTATCTGAGGGAACCTTAACGTTATGATTTCCGAAGATAATATGACATATGCATGTGTATATTTTTGAGTTGCTCATACTTTATTAACATAGCAGTTAGTTAGTAGCTCCTTCTTCACCGGCAACCCTTCAATGACGACTTTGACGTCCTATTGTTTACTCTGTTCTGTCAGATCAGTTTCTCTGTTTTACCTAAAATCTATTCAGATTCTTAATCATATTATCGTAGCCATCTTAAAATTATTTCTATTATGATTGCAAGTTATAAGGAATATCAGGTATACGCTGCGTGGGAATACCTTTGCTTAGCATGACACAATCCATAGACCCTACTTGTTGCACAAGGAAGAAATCCTGATCGATGCGGCGAAAAAAGTCCGTTACGAGACTTACGGCCGCTAAAGGCGCTCTACCTTTTGTTGTCTTCGAATCATACGGCAAGTTCCCGGTCTTGATACTTTAATGAAGAATTCGAGTTTTCGATTCGAACGCCAATATCAATTATTGAAGCAAATTAAATAGCATAATATTATAGATATATACATAGAAAGCTCTTTATAATATTAAATTAATAATAATTTCGGTTTAGAAATAACTCTTTCCAACACATTATTAAAGAAGAAACTTGTACTTGTACGTGTTATTGATATGTTCAATATCTTTAAATTTAATTTCACTCAAGTATAATCTCAAATTTATTGACAAATTAAATTGACAAAACTTAACAGTATAAAAAACAATGGTATGGTCTTCACGCTGATGCCCATTTAAATAAATAAAGGAGATAAGGTGGTATCTGTTTCATCACAGGTGTTGTCAACGATACATTTTATTTATATACAATTAAATAAAATTTTAAGTATGTTTCATGCAAGTGTGATTTATTCAAACTAAAATTATTCATGTATATAGTGAAGTGACTTAAATTATTTAATTACTTTAGAGTTATTAGAAATACAAATAATAATAAAAAAAAATTTTAATCGTACAATAAATTTAAAAAAATATTTTCTAAATTATCTTATATCTATTGTTCAACTTTTTATAAATAATATTAAGTGTTTATTTACATTGTTTTGCAATCATCCATCATTGATTCACTAAAATTCAATATTAAACCAAGTATCAGGACTGCCTAATCCGACTACTTGACAAGGTAAAGTCAAAGAAGCTACCCTATTGTTGTACAATATTTATTCTTGCGTGGATGTTCGGCAGAGTCTTTCAGCGAGGTCGCCTCCATTGTCGCAGGGTTCATGGGAACCGGCAAAAAACGGACCTTACCTAAGGGAGCCACCGAGCTCAACGGCAGATACTGAATAAGCACTTTTTCAACGCTTGCACAAAGTACCATCCACGTGTTCAAAGATTAGGATGACGTTAGTAATAATCTTTCCGTCTTATGCGACGACCCTGCGCACTTTAGATAGTAAATAGAATAAACTACCTCCCTTGTAACGTAAACAAATCAAATGACAGAGTTATTTTATACTTTCTCTCTGTTAAGTAGATGATCATGTATCACAGTATTTGTTGGGAGTCATGGACTATAAAACTTACACGTGTATCTATAGTCTAATTAAAATAATTAAGAGTTGAGGTAAGTACTTAAGCAACAATTTTATTCCATAGCTAAGAATTTACAATTGTAACATTTGTATCCATAGTCGAGTTAAAGTAATTACTTGAGTTTAAGTAATAACTTAAGAAACTATATGCAGAGTATTCTAAACTTAGACAGATCTTACTTTATATTGTTATTCTATTGAGTGAAAATAGTCGCTGAAGTAAATACTTAGACACAAGTAATTATTTAACTATGGGTAGATACATTTGAAACCACTGAATTCAGAAAGATCTAGTCTGGGTGATTCAAATTATGGTAGTCATATGTCCAGCAAGAGACCTTCAAAGACGGATGTATAGATACATTAACATGTATGTAATTTGAGAATGAATGAAGCAGCTCGTTCACATCCATCCAGGAGCCAACACAACACGAGCATCTATCATAATTACTATTATTTTGCTTGTCGATTCATTCTTAGTAATCGTTGATGTACATAAATTGGTGGTTTTTAGGAACGATATCACCTCTGTGTGTAAATTGTAAGGATATGAATCTGTAGCTGTTTTCAGCTTAAGCTTTACATCCAAAGGAAGTGGCGCTATAGGATCGTCATTTCCACTTCAATCAGGCGGCTTCCAATAAAAAATCTTGTGCTATCTTTACCTTGTATATCCACCAAACACAGAGGTTAGCCTAGTGGTTCACCGTGAAAAGTGAAGTCACAAGTGAAAGGAATTTCACTTCATACTTTTTAACATACATTTTAGAGTGTCATTGAAGTATGGTACATAGTCTTCATAAAAAAAACAATAGAATGTTATATTGTTTTCGTATAGTTGTAAAATAATTGTATGATCATGTTATAACATGAGTAACATAAGGATATTTAAATCATTACTATATATAGTGATAGTATTTGGTACTAAATTTCGCGTTTTTGTTGCAACAGATGAAGCCAGATTGTTCGAGATAGAAGACAGAGAAATTGCGCCAAATGTGCGCAGCGGCATACGGCATGCGTGGTGAACTGCGCCGCCGCCCCGCCATCTGGCGGAGATTGTACAAAAACCTACTAAATTAAGTTCAGGATTCCGAAAGTCACGGTGGCATATGCTTTTGTTTGGTTGTAATTAGTATAATTCGATTTAAACAGATACGGAATAGATTTAACGTAAACCATTTCGTATTTTAATTCGACGGGATTATTCCTTGCAATACCTACCTAAGATATCCAGTGTAATTAAAAAGGTAATTTTATTTCTACTCTGTCTTGAAATGCAATGAATCGGTGCTGATGGCAAATATTTACTTATAGGTTCAGAATTTCTTTAACGTCGGATTGGTAACAATACTTCATTAATGAAATTTGCAATACCAAAATCTCAGTCAATAATTTTATAAATTGAACAAAAGCTCACTAACTTGAATGAGTCGCAGTAAAGGATAAGATTATTATATAATATCAAAGTTGTTCGTTTTAATAATAATACATGAGAAAAAAGCAGTTGAAAGCAGAAGTTGTTACCAACAAGTAAATCAAATAAACATAGATAATGTTATACATACGTCTTCTATTTACAAAGTTGTTGCGATGTATTATCGTTTTATCATTACACATGACGACACTTTATGCAATGCAACGTAATCGAAATTAATCTAATTAGTGTTTGAACTACTCACTCTTCGCTTGTGTTTATAAAAGATTAACTTAATTAAAATAATAATTACGAATAGGTGGAACGTTATTAGTCACCATCAGCTTTCTTCGACGTGTCGTGAACTCGTGATTAAATAAATAGGTACTGACTTGTTTACAACAATTAATTAAATGCTTACAGTTGAATAAGTTGATCTCCAGTCGACTTTAAAACTTCTTAACACTTTTGTGCTTCGGAAGCAACGTTAAGTCTTCGCTATCTTTTGTTATTGGCTGCAGATAATCGTTATGTCGTGTCTTCGACAAAACTTCAGACAATGAGTTTGCAGTTAACCCCTTCGCAACTATCTGCATACGAATGTCCAAGATGGAGTGTGTTCTAGGCTTGGTTAGAGATACCCGTGTTCAGTAGTTGGCTGTTAATTGTTGGATAAGACATTCTGAAGTGTAACGAATCCTCTTTAGGATTTAATCCATCTCTCCTGCTTCATAATGTCCCGTTGAGTTTACAAATGAAATATTGTACGCGATGCGTTGTAGGCGCTGCTTCTTGAAGATCCAATCTTTATATCGCCCATCTTAATACCAGACCTACAAAGTGTATCTATGGTAATTATCTGCATCTACGGATATGGCTGGCGTCAATCTTCTTCTATGCAGAATCGTCACTTGTTTTGACTCCAGAGTCAGTTCCGTCTTTCTTTTCTCTCCTTATTTGATGGGTAATGAATCGGTTTTACGTCCAGTGTCACTAATGTCTAAGGGAGACGGTGACCACTTACCATCAGGTAATTCGTCTCCACGTTTGTCTGTTGTTTGTATAAAAAACATTTGGGTAACAGTGATGGAAAGTCATTAAACAAGCAGATTTTTCTGACTCTTCTTATTCTGCACTTTATTGATTATTGAAGTTCTAAGACGTCTATGATTAGATAAAAATACAAAAGTTACTATTATTATTGACGTTTTGCAAACAGAAAAGTGTATAAATATTTCTTGTATTAAGCGCCTACACAGATGTGTAAGCAATTCTGTATAACGTGATTTGCGCATAATATTACCTAACAGAATATCGTGAACTATTATTGTTCCGATCGAGGTAAATAATGTTATTTTCGATTTAGAAACTTTATATAGTTTAACACCAGACCTAAATATAAAATACCAGATTTTATAAAATACGTTATGGTTTTCATTACTTAATGATATTACGAAATATTTAAAGCTTAATACAATAATAATGAAAACAAATCAATAATTACATCAGGAATTATCAAATTGATTATAATTAAAGTTGTTTTATTATATTTCCTAATTACAAATAATAAAACAATAAACGCTAATACCTCCGCACTAGGATTCCCTGTGTCGCGTGTGGCATGGACAAAACAAACACCACATTACTAACACCCATGACCCAAGAACAAACATTTATCTATCACATAAATATTTGCCCCGGCCGGAAATCGAACCCAGGACCCCTCGTTTCGCAGGCAGGGTCACTAGTAACTAGACTACGGGGCCGTCAAAAATGTCCTAAAAGTCCATTTAAAAGGAATCCTTTGTTGCGAATGAGTACCTCCTACAGATAACTATTACTACTAAAAATTAAATTATATTTGACACACATCACACCTAATGTCACACTCATTTGGTAGGTAAACTAGAGCAAGCTTGTCGATAAAATGAATGCCTATAACATTATAGGTAATTTGTTGGCTTCATTATTCTGTAAAATGATTGAGCAAAAATTAAATAACTAAAGTCTATGATCTGGCCATGAAAATTAATGCGTAAGTTATATAACTGTACAACAAGATTAACTAAACTTGTGTAGTGAATGCCGTGTCATTTTTTTAAATAGCATATTTTATTATTCATGAAACCGGAATCACGGAAACATATTGCGCTTACGAATACGTCACGCGCCACGACGGTACCTCAACCTTACTTCCTTTTAACTCACATGTCGAATATATTATTTACATATAAAGCTGACATATGTCAATACATTAGTAAGCTCATTGACCAATACATTTCGCATAATATTGTATAGAGACGTATGTACTGGGTATGTTATTTTAATGTAAATATATGTAATATTTCCTTTATACTTTAAATACATGTCAATGCCGCCATCTCTTATATCTGCATAGACTAAAGGTTAACTGGAAAAACATGCTTGGAGCATTGTATACGCCTTTTCTACCCAATTTGCTAAAATATTGTTTAAACAATTAAATAAACACTAATATAAAATATTTTTATATTGTTATTGAATAAATTTATAGATTTTTTACAGTATCAATAAGTAGATAAAGCTAAACAAGCTATACAAAGTTTTAGACTCTGTAACACTAATTGCATAATCTGTGGAAATGTCTTTTTGAAGTATTCCTAATAATTAATCTTCATTTAAAACAACTTCATTTTTTGTATTTATAAAAACTAGACATCCCTTAGCTCGAAATTCCACCGTAATTAGTAATATCTGAGGACTACTTCACATATGTATACGTGTGTAATATTTATTTTTGTTATTTTTATAAATATTAGCTTTTTGCATATCATCTCCTTAAAGACGTTAACTTTGCCACATTTCCTACACTTTCGTTCGAGTAATTGTTATTAAAAAGGTTACCTACTAAGTTTTTGCTTTACATATTAATATATAGATCATCACAAGCCATAAATTTCCCTCGAGTTTCCTCACACCATGTGAAGGATACATTCCATAGATATATATTATACTGATGTTATTTTATGTATACAGGACATACAAGAAAATTACAAAGTTGCAAAGATGATAATATTATCATAATTCAAACAGTGCTTGGAATATGTTACCGAGTATCTACTATAAGTTGTATGCAAATATATTGTGCGTATGATATGACGCAGTAATTAAATAAAATGCTGATAACAGACGTGGAATAAAATAAAAATGTAATGTAACAATTCACCAACTAAAAGAATTATAAATTAGCTAGGAGACGCTAAGTTGTAACTATCACCCATAGACTTTGACTACACCATAGACATCAACGATGTCTGGTCAATAAAGACGCGAAGAAGAGAAGAAATTAATTCGGACCTTATTTTCCTTTCTGAATAACGGACGATACAATATGGCGTGGTCCTCCTTATAGGAAGACTATAATTTCAAACAAAAATATTTATTAACCGAATTCAAAAATGAAAAAGTTCTCAATTCGTAGGAACTTCTTTTTTGTTTATTTTAGTTAGTTTACCGATTACTTGAATTAGGACGATTAGCACGATTGAAATGGTATTTTGAGAATTTTACAAAATAGTCCCACATAAATATGATAAGGATTCGATGAAAACTTTTGGAGATAAAGAGTGAAACTCTTCAACGGAGGGAAGTAATTGAACGGTTTTTAAATATTTTTGATATTGCTAGTATTGTTATTTCAAAACCAATTCATATACATACATTACGTTAGTTATTTGTTTTACACATAAAATAAGTAGGTACCTTGTAATTTTGTTTTCATTATGTACAATTCACAAAAAAATTAAAGAAAAACAATTGATGAAAAGTCGAACCGACTCCAAAATTAATAAACTAAGTATGAAATAATAAATAAGAGATCTATAAGTTGATAAACAAATAACTTGAAATAGTTACAACTCGCAAATAGGTACATTATCGGCATTCAACTGACGATTTAACATAATTACAAGCCGTGATTTAGACTGATTTGCAACTATCTGCAGTAAACATCAATTGAAATTGATTTATGGATGTAATCTATAAAGGGTTCATAAATATTATTATCAATTTTGCTATTTTCAATATTAATTGACTTTAGTACTGTAACTCGGTGAAATACAATGATAAGAGTTTCATATAGACATAATGATGATCATCGTTATAACCCATAACGTCCTCCACGTCTGGGCTTAGGTCTACTTTCACGAAGCGAGGGGTAAAGGCCGTAGTCTCCAACGTTTTCCTAGTGCGGATTGGCAGACTTCATACATTTTTGACCTTTGACGGCCCCGTGGCCTAGTTGAACACTGATGATCACTACCTTGCCTGCGAAGCAAGGGGTCCTGGGTTCGAATCCCGGCCGGGGCAGATATTTATGTGACAGATAAATATATGTTCTCGGGTCATGGTTGTCTGTGACGTGTTATTTGTGTTGTCCTTGCAGCCCGCAACACAGGGAATCGCTTATTTACCTTTGAAAACAAAAAAAAAACGTTCGATGTCGTTGGGTGCATTGTAAAACTTTGGAACTTCGAAGCTTTGAATGGCCCTGTAATGATCGGTACCAATTATTGTCACTAGATGGCACTGTAATATAAAAACATTCAAAAATTCAGTTGACTACGAACTTCGTAATGGATACGATGGAGTACATTCTATACTCTAGCCTATCCACTAGGCACTTCCACTTCCACTTTGCTAGGAGCTATAGTATATAGTATAGTTTTATAGTTATATTTACAAAATGATTGTATTATAACGGCGTGCCGACGTGCTGCAATGAAAAAATAACTTCCACAAGTCATGCCAAAGTTAATGTTTTAATTGAGGCTGCATGTCAATAACGAATTAATGAAGTAGCGAAGTATGAATAATTAATCAAAGAACATTCGGAACAATAACTCATAAAGACCGTGTCATTATAGGATGAGAGTTGACTAACATTTTATATCTAGTTGAAAAATAAGTTTGGCGTCAAGGGTGTTCTATTTATTGAATGTATGACAATCTAACGTGGTGTAAATGTATTAAATTTCCTATTTTGTTAGGTGTAAATCGTATGACAATGCTATATAATAGTGTCACAGAGCTGCTCTGATGATAGAGACATAGGATGGCCATAGAAACTCTGAAATAAAAGGACACAATCCAATCGAATTTGAGCTTGTGTGGTCTGACTTGAGAAATACTTTGGTCTTAGGTTACAAGCAGGGTTTGATGATAAAACCAAAATGAAAGCGTTACTAAAATTAATATATTCCTTCCGCATTATATACTGCTGTGTATCTATATTTTTTCTCTAGAAAAACCTAAAATTTACAAGGACCCTGAATAGTGAATTTTAAAAGCGTACTATTATTTTATTTGTCTATGTTTCATCGTTGCATTACATGTTTATAAACTCTTATCATTATAGTGGTTGTATGCACAGAATGTTCAAAACCTTCATAATTAAGAAGCGATAAGACAATTATAATCACGGGATTATATTACTTAGTAATATTATTATGAAATTATTAATATTATGAATGGTATCTTTCTGTGAAGCCTGTTTTACTAGTAGTCACCCTTTTAAGCTGGCAGTCCAATGATTCGTTTTTCAATTAGAGATTTGAGAGTCAGTTCTTTTTTCCTTTTTTACACCTTAGCAGTCAAAGTATCGTTGATGCCTTTGGACCATTTATCGGCGATAAAAAAAAGATAATATTTAATACAGCTTGTCTATTCTACGTAATGATTCAAGAAACTTTACTGGAACCTAGTCTAAGAACCCGCGGGCTAGTTACTGGACCTTCGAACTTTATTGTGCGGCCCAATAAATTAACTAAATTATATTAGCCATTTTTATTTAATACGTCTATATTAGATTTTTAGAGTTCTATAGTCTAAACGGTTCATCGTGTCCATCAGTTCATAGCGTATTCAATGTAATTTATCCTTTGTTAATAAGAATTACGGTCTAATTTCGAGCGTAAAGCGCACGTATATTTTTTTTATTATAATCGTAATATTTTAGTACACCAGAAATAGATACGACATGAGCGTCAAAACAAAATATTATGTCCATAATTACTAACCTAACCTAACCTTGTATCAAAACCACAGAACTGATAAATATTATATATGAAGCGAAATAAAATATAATATTATTTACACAATAACCCAGCCTGATAAATATTTCACGCTATTGCGAAATAGTTGTTTGTGGGTTAACGAAATGGAATGATTCCAGAAAACATTACGAAGTTACGGACTAGTGATATTTTCCACAACCGCACGATCGAACTATTATATAACGTACCTACTTTATCTAAAGGTGACTGTCGCAGATCAAGTAGATACTTAAAAAAAACTTTACATCTGATAGGAAATAAGATAAAAAAATTCAATAATATTTCATATCGATAAAGATATAGATGTTTTTGTTAATAATTATGGAGTAAACAATATATATTTTATCCACATAATACTTCTCGAATATAGACAGCAAAGCCCGCTTATTAATAAATCTATATGTATTTGCTTTTAATTGTAAACGCTTTAAGAGACTCCTCTTAACTAAAATCCAAACCAAATTTTCCTACCCATTGTAAACCTAGAAAAACAGATTTGATAAGAGCGAGTATCTTTCCTCCGTTTTCGAGGTCATTAAACTAAATGTTAACCTTTCTTCTTACGGCTTATACTCATTCACTAACTACGACCCACTTTTTAAAAATAAACTATATTATGTTGTACAGGGTTCCAATTTAAAGAGACCAGACATAGTGCTCGGCTTCTGGCTCTGGGCAAATCCGTTGTTTCTTATTCCTAAAAAACATCGTGAGGAAACTTGGACACCCGAGTTATTAGGCGGTTTTACGACACGGCTGACGACGGCTCTAAAAACGTTGAGATCTTCGGATAACCTCTAGAATATCTTCCGAATCACTAGAATACTAATAATAATATTTCAATATTTTAAAATAACCGCTTTTTACTACATGCTTATGAATAAACATACGGAACATACACTAAAATGTCATGTTTTACAATTTTTGACTGTCTGTTTGTTCTAGATAATCTCTGAAATGGCTGGACCGATTTTGACGGGACTTTTATTGGCAAGTAGCGGTAATGTATGGATGAAAGGTAGTGTAAGAAGTAACTTAGGCCATTAAAACAAATTCAACTAAACAGTTTTTTTTAATTCCACTCGGACCATCTCGCGGGCATAGCTTGTATTGAACAAGTTTGAGTACTTCAGCCTTTTAATATTGGTAAAAATTTGATTGATCCATTAATGAATCTAAAAAACAGCGCCATCTAACGGATCCAAAACTATCCTATCTCGGAAACAAACATGCATTTTAAAAGGTATATTAAAATCGGATCAGTAGTTTCGGAGTTATCCTGGATAAACATCGTGACACACATATCATATATTTACATGTGTAGTTTACACTTGTAGTGGTTACTATATAGTATAAATATCGGCGTCTAGACGCTGTTTAAACTTGCGATAATATTAAACTCATTGTAATTTTTTAATAACATTTGTATTATCAAACGTTACAAAACATTACGAAATAATTTATGTCATTTAAATTTGCGTTAGCAACTATAATAGTTACTAAGTAACTATAATAGTTACTAATTATCAACAATAAAAGAATAATATACTTATAAATAAAAGTAGGCACTATTTATGTAGCACAAGATAATTAATACTTTTTGAGAACTCCTATAACAATAAAATATGTGTAATACTGTGCTCTATTGAATTACACATTTGTCCATGATTCTCCGAGTTGGGGTGAACCATAACAATATTTTTTATTATTCCAAGTCTAATTGATAGCACGTGTACAGTTTCCGTTCAGCCACGTGGCTTCCACAAAATTATTAAACACCCGTTCCGCTCGTATCCTACTATCGCAACAATAAATGCAGAACAACGTGCACAAAGGACCACAGATAATAGCTCAAGTACAAATTAACATGAAAATAAAGGCAATTTCTTGACATGCTCTTTATTTTAAACTCACATTTAAGTAGACGGATACTAGGGGAGTGTATTAGCTTAGCTTAGGTTTATTTACCTGTTTGAACTTATATTATTTCGTAGTTTATTCTGAGATTTATGTTGGTGTTAAAGTAGGGACTAAATGTAATTTAAAATTAAATTATATGGTTTGGGTATATGTATGCCACATTAAGTATAGCGGATTTTGTACGAGAATGTAAATTCTTGGGTTTTATTTTTGTCACGCCTCACCAACAACATAATTATTGTTTTTTTTATTTTCGCCATCGCCTACTGTATCAGAATTAGTATTTTTGCGCCACGGATTTCATTAAAAATACATATTTTAAGTTACGAAACACACCAGAAATAAACATTTGTTAATAATATTGATTATTTCACAATGATACTAAAATTAATTAATTTTGGTGGAGTTAGCTCGAAAACTGTAATAGCGTAGTGGATATTCAGAAATAAAATAAAAATCCAAATTCCGTGCCAGACATTAGTTTTTAAATGTGTAAATAATAAAGCTCATATTATTTTTACTTATTAGTGGGTGTACAACATGTGCGATGTATCTTTTTTCTTTTAATACCACTAAAGGTCCACTAAAGGTTCAAATGAGCTACCTGGTGGTATGTGGTGAGCGTCTCCCATGGACATCAGTGACACCAGAGGTAAAACCGACTCCTTGCCAGTCAAAAAAGAAAAAAAGACAATTGACGTTTCTCCATAGAAGAAAACTGATGCCAGACATGTACGTATATGTAGAAATTTATTCCATATATATAATTATATAATGTATGTCTGGTATTCAGATGTGCAGTATAAAGATCGGATTATTATTTAACATTCATTGCTATGACTTTTTTTTTAATGCTATGACAAATGCGTCGTCACTTGTCATGAATAGTATAATATTTGTCATGTCATCGTAATTTTTGTCAAGTGCAATATTTTTTTTTACTCTATGTTTACGGGTTTTGCTCTATGTCAAAAAAATATAATTATAATAATAATAAAAAAAATTGCAATATGTTGGAATCGCTAGCATTACCGATCCAGGACCTTTCAAATTATTTTAATGAGTATGTATAATGAATGAAGTTATTTAAAAATGGAAACGTTTTATTGCTTTTAAAGATCATATTAACATAAACTTTTTATAAACCCGGACTAAGAATGTATTAACGTAAATGATTTATTGTTTTTTTTTTTATGGGCTGGATAAAAAAAACCTTCTGATAAAATTCTAGCCAGTGAATAACTTTAGACCGAGTCTAAAACTATTAAAATATTTTAATAGGACCAAATAAAGATAAAGTATACAAAAATTTGGAGTTCATTGCTGACCCTGAGACGAATCTAATTTTATCTAATTTTACACTGAGACGACATGTAAAATTAGATACAACCCATATTTATATAAATAATTTTGGATCGATACATTTCCTAATGTAATAAAATTTATAATGATAAATTATGTATTCGACATTTATTATTAAATGTAGCGTGTGGGTCTATAGATTTAGTTATAGAAATAATTGAATTCAGCATAAAAAACTAATTTGTGTCACAATACAATATTTTTTAAATGCTAATCAGAATAGTATAGTTTAATTAATATACAGATGACCGGATGAGAATTTATAGCTATCGAACGTAGTATGTAGAGATTTCCTTTTATGGGATAATGGACTAAAATAAATTAACTAAAAATAAAACTATTAAAATGTCTATAGACATTTCTGTTACACAATTAGCTACAAGTGCATTTGTACTACATGTGTGAATGTCTATCTATCTATCTTTCAGTCTTTAAAAGTCCACTGCTGCAATATATTGAATTTACAATATGTAACGTAAATTTTACATACTAAATTCATATCGCTAGATACTATGTTAATATTCACAATTCTACTATTCAAAATTCTACACATGTTCTAAATATTAAAAACACGCTTTTATAGTAGCTCCTCCACTCCTTTATATTGGTTAATTCATAAATTTTATAACGGTACTGTGCGCCATTGAAGAGTTCATTGGTTTGGAGCCAAACCTGAATATGATAAACTTTTACACTACATTCTTGCAAAATCATAAAAATGTATTGTCATAGGATAGTTCCAATGACAATACATACAATGATACATACATGACAATACGTTAGTACGCAATGTGTAAAATTTCATTTAGTCATTAGGGAGTTATTATTCGAGTTGCAAGATTTCAACCGTACATATATACAAACAAACATTGCAAGTTAAATAAAAGATTTTAATTACAATACGTATGTGCATACTTCCAAGGGCATTACAAGTGCGCGTCTCCAAACCCCAAACTCAGACTTGCACTTTACAACTTCCTCACACATCACTTCATAAACATGTTGAGAGCCCTCCGAAAATAACTATATCCACTCTCCAGATGTTTTCCTGGTCGCTTTTTGTGGGCCTGCGACAAAAACCGGTCGCGTACCAACGTGGGAACTTCAGATTTGATGAAAAAACTCGTCGCAGATGCTGGCGAATATCCACTCAATGCATAGCGCCGCTAACAACCACGTGTCACAACAGGAAGATGTTTTTAATATCGACACAAACGCGTGCCACTTGTCCGGTTCTAACGGACTGTGAAATAGACCTTTTAATCATATTCAGAATACTTGGTTTTTGTTACACTTCACAGCACATGGTTTTCTTGGAGCCATAACGATTAAAGAAATTAGATTATGTAGATATATATACCAATGTTGATAAGTTATTTATACATAAATGTTTATATATGCAAAACTTTGTTGATTTAATTTTTTTTGTATGACACGCTTGACATTATTAAATATAACATTTCTCTTTGGTGGAAAAACGTGGCATAATTTAATTTATTTGTGATCCTAAAACTTTACTTTTGATCCACCTTCTTGTTTAAACTCTGAACAAACAACTAACTATACCTACCTTTAAAAAGTTACTTTACAAGTTTTATGAATCATTGTACCGTTAACCAAACACCTACTAAGCTGATAAATATTCGACTTTTCGTCCTTAAATACCTTGAATTGATAATAATCGTGCGAAATATGTACCTTGGAGTATACTAATGTTTTCCATAAATGCGAATGATCCGATAACTTGTCAAATATAAACGACCTATAGATAACCCGAGTGTAAGAATATCTACAAATATAATTTTGGAATATAACCTTCTATTAATAAAATCTAGTAACTACAACATTTTGAGTCATGTGTGTTCCGTTCTTAAGGTGCTCTAGTAATTTACTCTTGTAAAAGTGGCTATCAGCTGTCCTCGGAGACAACAACGGATTTGTGACTAACTTCAAGTGGGATGAATTACTTACTCATTGGGTTGGATTACTAATACTTACTAACAGGACTAACCTAAAATAAGAATAATAACATGCGCTGTCCTCTCACTGACTAATAATAATAATTTTAAATTCTTATTACCACCTAACACTAATAGGACCTGCTAAATAAATACAATCCCTTCTTCAGTCCTATTCAAAGCCAGGGGATAGTTGAACTGCAAGCTCGGTTTCTATCCTCATCCTATAAAAAAACTATTATGTGTATTTGGCTGTTGTATCTAATATTGGTGTTCAAAATATGTAATGGATATAATCAAACAGATATTTTAGTAAAATCTCATTTAATAGCATCAAAACTCACCGAAACTTCTATAAGTAAACTTAAATATACAAGTTTTTTACACATTTGTTTATAAACATTGTCATTTTTGTGATAAATACCTTGGCGTATTTCGAACTTCCTTGTGACATTATATAATTATTCACGGAAACAAAATATTCAGTAATTAAGCGCCATGTTCCTTATCACACTTCTAATTATTAATAAGTACAGCAATGACTGAGTGATTAGCAATATATAAAAATGACGCAATAATGATCAATTAATTATAATTGTTTCTATATAAACAGAATGGGAAGTACTTAGTTTGAAACGTAAAGCTTTTTCCTGGCAACACAGTGCAATAATCTTTAAGATTCTTTGTCACCGACGTCCAAGTCTTTGTGAATCTATAAGTATGCTAATAAAAGAAAATAGCTGCATATAAAATTAAAACTCAATACTGTATCCTTGACATCACCTATACTTTATCTATAATCCGGTTGGTTTGTAGATCTGTAATCACTTAGACCGGTTAATTTATTATGTTGTAACACTCTTGCCTCAAGGTACTATTAGTAATATCAGCTTAATTGTTTAATTGTAAATTAATACAACTATCTAGTAGGTTAAATAAGGTTTAACTAACCTCGTTATCATTGTATTTCAATGTACGTTCGAATTTATGCTTACAATATGTTTATTTCAACGTCACTCATTTTCTTTTGCGATCTTCTTATCGACTCCATATCCAATTTTGCTTAATAATGAATCGCATTTGCAAAATTGTACAACTCCATGAATTCTCCTTACAAATAAATATCGTCTAGTAATCTCAATAATAAGAGTTTATAATAACTTCACTTTGTTATGTTTACTTTGCATTCGGATAAAAGACTATTATTTTCTTTTGGTAATGTTCCTTTTTCAGTCTTTCTGAAGTTTTCTTCTATTTCTAACAAAGTTTTACCTTTCGTTTCAGGTAAACAGAAATATAAAAATATTGTACCAAAGAACGTTGACATACCATAAAAAAGATATGTTCCATGGAAACCGATTTTCTCAAACATCGCGGGAGCAGTCTTGACGGTTCCAAAGAACGCAATAGACGTCATCATCACACTAATTCCTGATCCTAATCCTTTTGTTTCGGTGGCGAACACTTCACCCACCATATTCCATGGTAAAGGCGATATACCCAAATTCGATATTGCAATGTAAAATGCCATGAGTCCTAAAGATATTACTGGCGACATGTGCTTAATGACACGTTCTTTGACAAGATACAAATATATGGACAATATAATCAATGATATTGCAGTAAAAGCACCACTGAAAATCGCTAAAGGTCGACGTCCTATTTTCCTTAATAAAATACACGCTGTCACTAAAGCTACGCACCGCAGTATATCTGTTCCCAACATAGCAACGTCTACATACTTCTTATTTCCCATTAATTCTTCCATTATATCTGTAGTGTACGCACATATCACATTTATACCTGACAACTGAGTTATCACAAAGAACGTCATCATGATACAAAGAGGCTTCCAAAATTCTGGCTTCTTAATATTTGCTGACAGCGTTTCAATTTTACCTTTTGTCTCTTTCTTCTTACTTTGATCTAATAACATTTTATCTAATTCACTCTTCATTTCAGAACTAGTACCTCTGTACCAATAAAATGATGCGATACATTTGTCGACTTGATTTTTTGATGCCAACCAAGATGGCGATTCTGGTGCAAAATATAATATAATACAACCTAGTAGAGGAAACATGCCACATAATAAAGACGCATGGCTCCAGTGGAAAAACGTTCCAAACAAATGTGACATAAACACACCATTAGCTATACTCAATGACAATCCCGCTAAAAATAGACCTCTATAAGCCGGTGAGCTGATTTCTCCAACGAAAACTGGACCAAGTGGACCTAGCCATCCTTGGCAAAAACCTGTTATAAATCTTCCAAGTAGAATAAAGTAAATGTTTCCTGCAAATGCTATGATAGTCCATCCACCGATATAGCAGATGGACAGCAAGATTTGTGACGCTCGCCTTCCTAGCTTTTCCATTAAATATCCAGATATCATGTTGCCAAACAAAAGCGCCAACGATGCCATAGCCGCTGTAAAAGAGATATCAGAAATTATTCATATGCAGATATTTTCACAATACAGGGTATCTTACAGACTAAAGAACACGTACCTACCCACGATACCATTTCAGTGGAGTATTTATTTTTCCCCATATCATTCTGTAGTTGGGGAATGAGTTTCGCAGAAAATCCTGCCGTAGCTCCAGCGCTGAACGACAACATAAATGAACCAGTGGCTACGAAGGCCTGAAATAAAACGAAATAATTATTTATTTTATAGGGTTCTACTTTATTATGAAAATTTTAAAAGAATATGATTTTATAAGTAATCAAGAATCCGATATCTTAAAAATAACCCAATTACCTGATAAAAGAGATTGTCGTTTAAAAAAAACCTAATATATTTACTTCAAACTATTTTTATCTCAGTTTTCCTCTTGGTTGTTGAAATGTTCTTAAGAATTTGAGCACTTTCTGACTGACATTACCGAAGACAACAAAATAATAGTTTTGAACCTTATACACATAGATAAATTCTACAATTCCAAAATACTCATCACCGAGATTAAGAAATAGCATTCTTGTTTACTGATATTTATGAAACTTAGATAATAAAATTATCATCTCTATAAATGCACTTAGTAGGTATATGATAACCTAATAGTTCGAATGTTATTCTTCCGCAACTGTGGGTCCCATTAGGATACTGTACAAATTTATAATTTTCAAAGTGTGTAAAACTTTAATCATCACTTCTTTAGTGAAGGAAAACATGATGGAAAAACTTTAACATTTAAGAATCTCTATAATGTTACCAAATTTGTATGAAATTAAGTAATTCGCACTTGATCATGACACTAGTTACGATCTTTACAACAATTTACAACAAAACAACATTAGGCCGAAGCCCAGTTGTGGGATTCTTACTGATTATGATGATGATAATAACTAAATACAATATCGTGATAAAAAAAACCAAAGATCATTTTACGTTCCGAGATAATCCTGAAAGAATATTGTTTAAATTTTTACATTCCCAAAAAAAAATTATTTCGATTACACAAAATGTAAATATACAAAAATAAATAATCCGCTTTATGACAATACTATTGTACTATTCACCTCTTTTTTGTATACATTAATAATTTGATGTCACATTTTAATATACATAAACGTCATTAAATTTAAAAGGACCTAGTATATCATGTAAAAATCTTATTTTCTATAAGGTTGTAAAGCAAAACGGATAGTTAAACTATTCTTATTTTTATTTACAACCAATGTATTTGTCTCGTACAAATATGACTTAAAATATATTATTCTACTTTGAGAATGAATGCGGAAGGTAAAGTGACATTTAATAACTTTATAGTTTCAGGCCGTAGGATAATGACACTAACCAAATTAAGCCGTCGCTGATTTGAGCGGGTTTTGATGTGAATAAAGTTATAATTATAATAAAATTTACTTATAACCATTATGAAATAATGTTTCGAAACAAGAATTCAAACAAAAGGAAAAAAAAAGAAATAACATAACAGGTATCTTAGATTTATCATAGGGAACTCATAAATAAAAGATATACGACTATAAGAACCTTGTTAAGATGAATAGATATAAGTTTATTAATAACCAAATGGAATGTTATTAAGCTAGTCGACGGTCAATCATAAAATTGTTTACCTCATTTTATGTATATGTTAATATAATAACCAGAACAGAGAAAGTTGAATAAATTTGGAATTCAGCGTTTTAAAAAATACTGATTTTTCAAATCAAAGGTGCGATTCATAAACGATATATAAATAGAAACCAAAAATACATACACAGTACAAATTTATAATTATTTACATGTTTAAATTTAATTTCAAGTTATCTCACGTTGAATTAAAATACATACATATATAAAAATATAGGCCAAATATGATTATGTGGTACATACATCACACAACACACCTGTCTTCGAAATGGTGAATAACTTTTGGTTTCCAATTCCGTATCCGTATCCGTCTCCAATCCATTTTGATTTTCAGTCTTGTTTATTTTTTCCAACTCGGACACTAAGTCGCTGTCCATCTTCCGTGGTGTCACAAACTGCACTGCCTATCGTGAGCGGTGGGTTCCCTCAAACAATGTCTTCATGAAACGCTGATTATTATTTGATTATACTTTATCTTATCACTTATGTACTTATAAATACTCTCGTCAACGCACATACATCACTATTATAAGGTAACTAAACTATAAGGTACGCTTACACTGGTAGGTTTGGCATTTAATTTAATTATGTTCTTAAGGTCATCGTACGACAGAGTATGATCGGAGACTGATCCAAGTAAAGTTTAAAGTCCTGGAACTCTACAGTCAAATGTTGGCGTCATCGCTTACCTGGACAGAGATGTTATTATGTATAAAGTAGTTTTGTAAAAAACACCGTAATGGACCTTAAAAAACAAAGCAATTTATGAACCCTTTGAAAACCTTCTCGAAGCAAGTCAGAGCACGGTGAACGAACTTTTGCGACTGGTTTAAATCTTAAGATGCTTTGCGCATAATATACCTAATCATTTTCGGAGCCTTAAATGCACAATTATACCTGCTATATCAAATGATCTGCCTTTTTAAGTCACTTTAAACATTATTTATTAGCTAACGCGTCCTTGCTTATCTTTGGGAATAATAATAGTCCTTGTCTTGAGAACAAATCAGACTTTAGAAACGCATAGCAATAATAATTATGCCATTATTCTTATTATTTATTAAATATTTTTAAACGCTCATTATTATCATTATTATTTTAATTTATACTAATTTGTAATCCTTAGACATTTTTTTAATGATATTTAGTCTAGAGACATTTAAAATTTCGATCTTACATTTCGGAAATATAAAACCAATATGTTAAAGTCAACATTATGAATACAGTATGAATAAGTTGCTTAATTTATTACTTAAACATAAGTAAAGATGACATAAATACAAGTATAAGAGTTCATTAAGAGGCAGACAAAAACATCAACTTCTTTTATGATACTAATGCCCTCAACGATTACGAAATAATTTACAAATAAAATACATTCGTATGCTTATAAATCTACATGGAAAACTTTATTATACTTAGAAAATTAGTATACA
>DWPA01000126.1:0-32815 GCA_018251375.1 Calpodes ethlius
TAGATTACGGCTCAGGGATGACACTTGTAGATAATTTATTATTTCAATTAAGTCTAGATGAATATGAATTACGAATTTTTTATCACTTGTTTTAAAGGAAAATGTCGTGGAGTTTAATATGATAAAAACGGTTAAGTGTACATTGGCTACGGTTATTTATTTATTTAAGTTTATTGACCACAATAATAAAAAAATACAGTACAAATGCACTCTCTACAAACTATTTAAACTATTTAAAGCACTCTCTACAAACTAACCATTGGACTAAAGTGAAATGCACGGAAGGCGGTTTTACAAAACTTATTTATATTATACACGTACATACTAATATACACAAAAATATATAAAGTACACATATATATAAAGTACACAAATATATATAAAATACATATTTATAAAATTAATGTTCAAGATGAGAACTTAAAAGATATCAAGACGATCTAGAAAAAGGGTTCTGAGCTCCTTTTTAAATGTGTCTTTATTAGCACGTCTTCTGATACAGTTAAGAAACGCATTCCAAGGTCGGGCCAAGCTAAGTTACTACCACTAAGAAGCTCTCACGAAATTTTTCGTGCGTACACAATACATAAGTACATAAGTTGTCGCCATGACACTTGTGAGTTGCTACCGACAGGCCGGCGCCGATAGTGACACAGAACACCGTGCAGATCAATTTCATAGGCTTGGGAGACATTCAATGTCATTGACGTCGGTACTGGTGTCGTGTCGGTGCCATGTCATTGTCGTGTCGGCCAACGAAGTGGTCGTAAACGGCAAATAGGTCTCTCAGGGGTCTACATAAAACGCTTTTCTTTTCTCTTTGCTGTTTTGTTCACGTTCAGAACATCTATTACAACGGCATTTGGTGCACAGAAATAATGTAATTTGCCATACATTTTCCGAGCTTGGGCGTGAATAGAAAAGCGGTTTATCTAAGAAGACTAGTGTAATAGAAGCGTGCCGAAATCTATTTCTGGCCGTCGTAGACAATATTAATCAATGATTGTTTTACGCCGTGTTCACGCTTCTCTTGGTCTCTAATAGGGCTGTCACGTTGATAAGATAGGGATAGGGTATAAGAATTCCCTGTGTTGCAGATGGTATGGCAATACAGTAATGAGACATGAAAAGTAGTGATCTGAATTTAGATATTTGTCACATAAATGTTTCCCCTGTGCGGAGTCAAACCCTGGATCCTGCCATATACGGAGATAACAAAATATTTTTAGAAATATGCAATTTTTTTACATTATTATGTTAATATTTTTATTTTCATATTATCAGAATCCATTCATCAGAATGTTAGATTTTTGTTTAAAAACAAACTTTACTACCTTTCGAAACTTTTTCTCATTATAACTCAAAAAAATAACGGTAGTTGTTACTTGAGAACTAACGTTAACTAAAATAAGATTACGGTACATATTACGTGGACGACAGCACGCGTAATGAGTTAATAAGATTTACAATAATCGATTCTCTAGCAATATGTCAACATTTGATTCCGGGAAATGTATTCTTGTCTATAAATAAAAGCGCGTATTGAATTATTAATGCCACTCCGATACGAGCAAATTCAATAAAGTCCTCGTCAGGGCGAACAAGGGGTGTGGAAGGGCGGGGAGGCGGGGTGCATGGGGTGGTGCATCAAACATGCGCAGAGCTCAGCCGCAGGCTCCAATTCCCAGATTCCCGGGCGAGCAGCCCTTATGTCAATATCTAGCGAGCTAGCTATGTAGTTCGGGGAAACCGAGTGAGCTTTATATAAATAGTATATAACGCTACAAATAGGGCACATAAGGCTCACCGGTTATTGATTGATTTGTCAGGCGATACGGAGACAGTAATTATATCAGTCATTTGTTGAATATCATTCAGATTTACATCGGAGATTTGGAGGATCATTTTCATTCACATTCGATTAGCGTTATATACGACCTAGGCGTAATTATTAGGAAATTTACAGAACGTATCTTGCAATGGGCGCTTACGCAGAGATTGGTGGATTTTTTCCTAGTATCCGGACGTCGTCTCTGTACTTCGAACATTACAAGTAAATTTTTCATCTTTCATAAGTTGAAACTATGCTAGAAAAGGACTTTGCGTGATCTTTCACTGGAGACGTGCAATTTTTTACTGCGAAACCGTAATGAGAAGGGAGAAATAATATCATGCCGCTTAAAACGCCCGGCGATAGTAGCTACTTAGTCGTAAAAGATTTCATTTTTTTTCGCATAAAATAACGCTAGACGAAAGTCTCGCCTTCTGATAAGTGGAAATGAAGCGCTAGATAGTGCGCGCTCTAACTTAATAAAAGCCTATATATACCCCTGTGACGTCAATCAAGAAATACAATAAAAAATAATATGCCCTGACATCTATTTTCCTTTGTCTTCCTTGATGTATTTTTTTTATATAAATAACTGACAATCGAGCATACATAATACTTAATAGTAAGTGGCATGGTTACCTTCACCCATAGTCGTAAGCCAAAGTCACTGATGCAATACCAGCCAAAAAAGAAGAGAGAAGAAGGTACAGGTTCTCAAGTCCCCAGCGGGAACAAGAAAATTGTCACATCTTACAATACTATTGTCTGTCCCCATGGGATAGGAGTCAGAGTTCTTAGCCGGCAGTAAGGCTATATAACACAATGTAACCCGATTTAGATTAACATTCAATGAATTTGTGTATCAAAAAGGTCTGTATTTATTTAAAGTCTCTGTTATTTACATTGGTTTCAGAAATAACTTAGTTAGAAAATTAGTTAGAAAAAATGTTTCAAAATATTAAGCAAAACTATGACAAAACTCGGTACTCTTCAACTATGTCTGGTAACTCAGGATATGATACACAGGTTGGCGGAGTGTCAACTTGTTTGTAGAGATAGTAAAATAAAACAATAGTAAGCAAGTTTAAATACAGGGTGTATTAAACATGACCCTTAAGCAAGTTTACACCCTCATGACCCTAGGATTTCCTGTGCTGTAGTTATCATAGTCACAAACACTTACAACCCAAAAATAAATATTCATTTGCAACATAAATGTTCCCTTGATGCACAGGCTGAATCCCTACCAGCTAGGTTACAGGGGCAGTTGATTGAAAGGATAGCATTGGTCACATTTTTGACTGTGTTCAAACAATTCATAATCTTCTTTTTATATACCAGTTATAAATTATGTCATAAAATTTTATGACATTTAATACACTATGTCCTCACATTGTGATATAGCCGGTCAAATTTGCCTCTCCCGCCCTTAGTGAGACATTAAATATCTGTATTTTTTTTTTAGAAAATATTACATTAAAACAACCATTTTGAAATAAGTTTCATGTCCATTTTTATTATCTTTTAATAAATCAAGTCAAACATTGGAAAAAATTAACTAAGAAAAAAACAATTTATTAAACCCCTCCCTGTGAAATAATTTAAGGATGACCCCTTATTTATATATTGTATAGAGAAGCCTTCTAAGACCTGTTAATAGTCACTGTACCTGAAAAACTTCACTGATTCAGGTCATATGAATGTAGCATATGTTACATCAGAAAAAAAAGTATACACCTATATTTTTTTTCTATTATGGTTCACATACACTAAGGCACAATCCGATAGGTTTTGATACATATGAATTATTGTGTGAAAATTATCAAACAAACAAAAAAAATAAAAAATATAATTTTTAAAATGTTTTAAGTACAACATTTTTTTAATGATGTAAATAAGCAATTGTTTTACATAAAGTGAGATAGTTAGAAGTCAAGAATTTCTTGAACTTTTATTCTTCAAGATATGTAATAGTATACAGATCTCATATTAATCCATCCAATAAATAAATATTATTTTACTTTTACTCAATTCCTTGTTTGTAAATAAAAAAAGATTAAATTATTGAATGAAATATCAATAATTTCTTATTGGATTTATTATTATTTCATAAAACTGCATCTTCATAATTATATGTAGACAACTATATAAAACTTTTTTTTAGTTAAGTATATAAAAAATAATATTCGCATACTGTTTTACTATGTACAGGGCAAAGGCATATTGTACTAAATATTGCTTTAGCATTTTAAAAAATCGAAAGATCACATTCGAAATTAATTTAAATTTCGAAAAATGGAATCGCCATTCGCTGTGGTAATAACATCATAAGTAGATAATGTATAATGTATTTTTTAATTCGCTAAATGACTTACCATCTACATCGAAGCAGGAATCATCGGAGACTTCTTCGAAGATGGTCACCACATAGGATAGAACAATATCATCGATAGCATTCACGTTCGCAGACGGGATATTTTTATTTATGAAGTTAAATAAGCTTTTCTTAACTTCATTCGCAAAAGTGGGCTTAGAGGTTTCTAAGGTTGCACTCATTTTGAAGTTAAAACGCGAAAAATCTGGGACTTAAGTTGCGTTCCGGATCGGTACCCAGAGTACAGTGGGCGCTCTCGCGTAACGAAAGCAAGTATATTGCTGTAATTTATTTTTGCAGGTCAAGTTCAGTTATAATTTCAATTCAGACCTCCAGAGGCTCCAGAAACGAACTGAAGTCGAGACTAGAATACCGGGCCGGAGCAAACCGAACAGTTTCGTCGGAAAATCAATATTACTATTTTTTTTATAAACAACTTGATGTTGTTTCTTTGTCTATGTGAGCAACGCGTTCATACTTATTCTGCCTTGTTGAAGAAAATAGCACTTTAGTAAAATTTTAAAGCAAATTATACTTTTATTAATATTATAGCATGTACAATTGTATAACTTATTTATCAAGTATATAAGTGTATCAAAATCGTTTCAAAGTTATGCAAATATTGCAATCATGATAACGAAACGCAGCTGTCATGGCACCATTATGTCAATCAAGTCTTCTGTTGTCAATGTCATTTTGTCACAGCGTAAAGTTGTAAACAAAGGATATTCAGATATAATTAAATAAATACTATGTTGATTATTCTCAATAAATCAATTATTTGTTGAATGAAATTATAGGTTGGATAATTTATTAATAAATTGAAATATTAGAATAAATTTAAAGTAAATATTTAAGTATTAGAATAACATTTGCTGAGTCTTCCTTTTTACACTTAGTTTTTCATTTTGATTCATTCATCATTATCATTATAATAGAAGTAATCCATACTCATATTATAAATGTGAAAGTGTATTTGTTTGTCCTTCTTTCACGGCACAACGGAGCGTCGCTACGATATCTTTTTTGGTTTGGAGATAGTTGGGAGGACGAGTACTATAGGCTTCTTTTTACTGCGAATAAGCATCAGATTTCTGTTGGAAGACGTATTACGATGTATATTTTAGCCAAATTCAAGAAAGTGCCTAACAACAAAGCGTTGCCAAGTTATCGGTGATAAAAAGGACAAGCTTTTTATTGCTGTTCTTTTGTCTCACGTGGGTAACATCTAGTGATTTAATAAAGTAATAAGAATAGTACCTACGGAAATAATTGTTTTAAGTTGTGTAACTTTTTTGGAATTAATGTCTTGCATGCAACAACTGAAGAAATTGTAACAATACTTGGACTATTTGTAGCTTATATATGGTCTGTATGGCCCTAAGATGGTTTTTATGCCGGAAAACGAAATATTTCTCGCGAAATAACCAATGAAGAGAAGTTCGTATGAAAGTTCTATAAAAAACACAGTTATTCGTGTTTTGTGCTGCATTTAGATATAATTGCAAAAATGAAATTTTTAAATTATGGAAGTACACACTAAAATTGTCTCGTAACATAAAACTTAGAACGCCTGAAGTACATGACTAGCAATGTTTCGTATGTGTGTTTATAGAAATGGTCTCACTGAAGCGAAGGCAAGGTGGGTTATTAGTATTTTATTTAGTAATCCTTCAGTGGGTGCATATTCATTCCATTTACTTTAACGGGACTTTGTTGATAGACAATCATTCATGATGGTAATAATTATAATTTGGGCTATCAAGGAACTCCATCCATCCCTAAAACCATGCCACCTCGTGGCGCTCCAACAGGGGACAAGCCATCAAGCGCCGCACCGCACTCACCTATGGTCAATATTGTAAAGTATTAATAAAAACCGCGTAGTTAGTTTTTAAATCGATATATTTCATTTAAAATTTTAAAATATAACGAACAATATTATGTATTGGCCTTAAATCTAAATGATTGGTAACACAACATTAAATTCACAACTATATGGTTTTGTTTTATCAACATTTTGATAAATTTTGTTCCATCAGAAATGATACGTTTAAATTTGTTAACAAACACTTCCGTTTGATAAACACCATAGACAAGATACAGATATTTTACGCGCCAAAATTTAAAATTGTTCGGTACAACTAAATACTGCGAATTATTGTGAATAGGACGAGAAACAAGAAGATACTTTTTCAACTGTGGATTATTGGAACTCACAGACTATTGAGTAAATTTGGCGCGTAAAATTAAAACAAAACTTTTGGATTTAGTAAGATAATTGTATATAAAAATAAATTAATCATCAATTCTGCTGAACAAATATCTTATTCTGTCTATGCTGTTTATAAGCAATATCCAATAGTAAATTTGAGTAACGGTTAGGGCAAAGTGCCACGTTCTTTGAAATGGTAGGATTTTTGTTATTTTGGTTATTCGGTTGTTTCGGTTCATTTGGACATTTCCCAAAGCTCCAGGAATCTCTTTGAGGAAATCTATGCTAAACTGAATTGAATGAGTCAGTATTTTTATAGATCTTTGACATAACAAAAAAAACGCTTCATAAGATAGGTAAGTACATTCGAAGACAGACAAGCGTGATTATTTCACCAAGTCATATATAGAATACTTTATATATTACAGTAAATAGATGTATTTTGTAGAAAGTAATGGAAATATAGAGAATTTAATTTAGATATTCACTCAACTATATACATTATTGGCCATCTGTTGCTGCTTTATAATACTAAACGCTGATTTTGGTAAAAATTTATTACATTTGGAGTATTCTATGTATTATCTGTATTAAATACAGTCTGTACCGATAAATAAGGTTTAGAAGAATGAAGATAAATATCACCATATAAATAAAATGGATAAAACCTTTAAATTTCATTCTTCCGTTTATTAGCCTATCCAAACCTTAGGGATGCATTTCGATCTGATATCCACATAGCTCCTATAGGAATTTTCCTCTCCATTCAAGTTTTCCAATAGTATTTTGAATTTATAAAGAAACCAATGTTTACACTTACTCTGTATTATGACTCCCTGTGTCGCAGCTGTCATAGACAACAAAAATAGGACATCTTTAAGGCTGCTTTCCATCAGAGATGTGCGAATATTTACAAATGTGTGCCAAATCCATCAAAAATATTGAAATGAAATTAAAGTAAACTGAAAATTAAGCAATTTTAGTTCTCTCAATTTTAACTTGGCTGCTTCACACATCTCTGAATTCTCAAATTCGAAAGCAACCCAACACCCATGACCCGACAAACATTTATCTGCCACATAATTGTCTTCACGACAGTAATATATCAAATAACGATAGCAAAAAATAAATACAATTCTAAATTTGTAATGAATACGGTGTGCATTATATTCCTGCTTCATTTGCACTCTAACGCGTTTATTAGCGTGCAAAAAAATGCAGCAACACATGTAGCTAACAGGTTAGTAATATACAAAGAGGTAAGTAACTAAAATTAAGTTTATAAGTCTATTAATGTTGACAAGCTTAGAAATAAGGCATTAATTAATGCGCATTTGGGCGCAGTTACTGACACTGATGTTAGCACAGATGTGTCATCGGTATTACAAGTACATTTTAATTGTCGCTGGAGTACTCACGATGATTTACATTATAAATGATGTCACTCCTTAAGTAATCATAATCTGCATTTGTATAGAATTTTTCGTCGTTTATCTGTATATAATATATAAAAATCATGTCCACCATTACAGTTGATATTAATGACAATGTTTCCATAGATCTTAATATAATATAGCATACAGTAAAAAGCATTGTTTACGCAAAAATCATCATTAACAATTTTTTTTTCATCACACTTGAAACATCGAAGACACCATTGGTGCATAGCATTTCTGATTTGATTTGAAATAAAAAAAGAATGAAGGACATTCAAGCCCTCAGCCAGGACAGGACGAGTAGATGGGGATGATAGTTTAGGGGTTGTTAAGAGAACGGATACTCCTAAAATTCAAATAATCTAGACTGTTAGTAATTCGGGGAATGTTTACATCTGCGACGCCCCTTTGTAGAGGTCGAAATAATACAGTTTCATAATATGAGACCTAACTTGATTTTATGATGATATTATGAGCAGACGATTCGCCGTGAAGTACTAATTCTGGACGTCAAGCGCTTTTAAGTCCAACTGTGCCTTATATTTCAAATAATGCCGAAAGTATACCCAGATCAGACCCCGATCACCAGAATCCCAACACTGTCACTAACGGTGTGATACCCTGGGTTTGAGGAGACATAAAGAATCGGTTTAGCCATAAATGGACAAACTTAAATATTCGTGAGAATAAACTCGACTATATCAACCCTGTAAGCAGTGATAGCCTAGTGGTTCGATATTGATTTCCCGAACGTGGGGGCGTGAGACGGAATCCCGCACGCACCTCTAATTTTCAAAAATGTTATGTGCGTAATACAAGATAATTATCACTTGCTTCGGTGAAGGAAAACATCGTGAGGATACCTGCACACCTAAGAGCTCACAATGTACTCGATAGTCTACCTCGCTGGCCAAGTCCGGATTGGTAGACTTCGGTCTATACCCCTCACCTCGAGAGAGGAGAGAGAGGAGGAGGAGAGGTTGTAATGATGAATGATTGATGATGATGATATCAGTCCTGTTGCGTTTGGTTCTGATAACCTGCACTTGGAGATGAGAGGCATTTGCAGGACCCATATAACAGGCAGCCCAATAATGCCATCTATATAGCAATGAAGGCTATTGACTTGTTGTACACGTGAGAGATTGCACAGAAACACCAGTGTTAATAGGTTTCGTATATGAGCATTGACTATTGTTATAATAAACTCACAGCATAATTAACTGTGAGTGTGATTTATGAGTTCCATCACAAAGGTATAAAATGTAGAGCGATTTCTCAATCTGACATAATTATGATAGAAGATATACGTTAGGATATCTGGGTGTCAATAAACATTTCAATGTCTATTTAATCACGGTAATTCTGTATTTACAGCTAATGAGATCACTAACATCAGGGACATACATATGAGCTTTTTATGTAGAAGACCATAGACAATACAACGAACAAAAATAATTGAGGCAGTCTTTGAGACTGTCAATAGAACAATAGACAAAATGGCAGTTTGAATACTTATGGAAGAGAACTATAAAGCCCAGGGCCCAGCAAATTGATGGCCCGTCCATGACTGATGAAATAGTTGGGTATGTAAGTGTAGTAATAAAATATTCTGCAGCCCATAAATTAAACTAAAGACATATCACATCGCGTAAGGTACATGTAAATATTACAATCAGGTACCTACTCACAAAATGTTTGAAAAAATGCCGAAACAATAATTTAAATTAACTTATTTTAGTATTTTACCTCCAGACATAGTCTCATAGTGTTCCTTCTTCAATAAAGTCCCAATAAACGTGGATGGCCAAAGATTGTGTTACATTTAATTTTAAACTTCCATTATTTACCAATTTTACGAACCAAAAGTAAAAAAAATATTTAAACAAAGTACTTAGTAAAAAGAATAAACTATATTTTTACACAAATAATTAATAAATACTAGAGTATGGTTTTTACTACAGCCTTGTATTTAAAACTACACAAAAACGTTGCAAATCCAAAAATAAATTTCAAAAATAGAACGCTGAGGCTTGATCTTCTAAAAATAAAAAAAATAGTGCTATTTAGTTCTAGGTATCGGTGTAGAATAGAAAAATCTATGTGACATAATTTTATTGTTTATTGAATGATATCTAACGATTTCTACCTTATTTCGAATTTGTAACGAATAAGTCCTGTATGATCACGTTAAGTTTTATAGTAATAGTAACTGTAAGTATTGTGCAGGTACTCTGTGGAGATGAGTTGTGTTATCTATGTATCTAAAGTCTTACTTCATTCCTTCTTACCAAGTACAATGACATTCAATTCCAATTTCAAATATATAACGTTTAAACTCGGTAAGGTCTAGTACCAGTGTCTACAATTTTAGTTAATATATCCAAATATGTTTATGGCGTTAGTTTGATAACGGAAAAGCGATAGAATTGTTAGAAAGGATAGGCAGATGAAATTTCATATTTTATGAATACGCTACTGGTCTTTAATAGCCTGGGGTTACTAGTGAATTTCGCTAAATTCATACTCCACTTGGTTAGCCTGTGTCATATGAAATTAAATTATTCATGCATAGATAAGCATGTTAATAACTTCTCTCTACACATTCAAACGTAAATAAAAAATTAAGTTAATCGTTTGAACCTGGTTGGTTTCTATTTAATAATAATTAGTACGTACGTTATTTTTGCTATATATCTTAAAAAATCTTAATATCTGTCTGTTTAGAATTTTCGAATTTTCTTGGCCTCGGCATTGTGGTACAGTACAAATAGTAAACAATATATAACTACAAGTAGTTTCACATAAAGCAACTCGCCAACATTACATACTATGCAATGATTTGAGTAAACAATTAATTAATTTACTCACATATCCAACTCACAGCTAATTCCGCCATTTTTTTACATAAAATAAGTCAGTGCTTGACTACTATCCCACCTGATGGTAAGTGGCGATGTAGTCTATGTTGTGCGCACTAACTTATAAAGAGCCTATTCACTCTCGTATTAATATGAACACTATTTAGATATTCAGGCTTTTTATGTCATAATGTTTGAGCGCAGACCTCCGTTACAAGAGGGTTAACAAATCACACAATGTAATCCCGAGAGTGAACCAGACTATTCAGAGTGAATAAAAGAACAAAAATGTTAATTCTGTTCATCTCATTCATTCACTTCCGAAATTCCGACCCAACACATCGGAGAACGCTCCCTTTGTGATACGCCGCAGCTATTAAAGTGCGATTAAGGCCCGAGACTCGGTGGCTCCCACTTTCGATTTTACAACTATCTAAAATCGAACTCCCTACTCGGCGATAGAGTATAGACCACGTGTTTTTATTATAAACGTTACTTACTTCAGAGTTCAGCTGATTTGGAAATGGACTATTTTGTTATGGGGAAACCTGTGTATATCTGTAAGGGACTTATGACATTTTAAGTATTGAAGTAGATAGTCAGGGGATACAAAATTGATTTTAAAAGCTTTCATTTAACGTGTAATAATTGTTAGAAATCTTAATTTTTTGGTATGTTTGGATCAATACCAGCAAGCTAAGGTACTACTTCCTCTTTTGATGAAGTTGAAATTTAAATAAAGGACTTATATGACCTGATATTTCAGTAAGGTATGGTATGTTATAGGAGATCTTCCGCTAGGCCAAGTGATCAGGTTTCAGCAACGACTGGAAGACCAGTTATATATGTTTGTAACTTATTTATGATTATATACTAGGATTGTGGAAAACATGTGTGTTTCAGGATATGACACATATTAACGAGTTATCGATATTTAAATACGAAGTTTGAATATCGAAACATTATGACTAAAGCTTTGTAAATAAAACGCTTATTTTTGACAACTGATAGACAACACACAGTTTTTTAAACTAGTGGATCTTATAGTACCTATTACACTTGTTATATTCTTGATTTAGAGCGAAATAATGCTATGAATAAGATTTTTTTTTAATTTCGACCTTTTAGGGAGTAATAGTTTGTATGAGTCAATATTGAATTTGGTTGGTCATAAATTGTAAAAGAGCTTTTTGTATGTATTTTAACTAACTCAGATATAAATAATTATCTCCTCGCGGTGTAATTGTTGGAACATATTCTTTTTAATATTATTACTTGTTTTTTATGGTCGGTCACTACTGCTGTACATATACTGAAATATGTCCCGTCCTGAAGCGTGACGTCACAAACCAACTCTTTCCTAAGTAAATAAATTGCAACAGTAATATCAATAATATAAAGTCATAATATATCAAGATATTTCACACACAGAGTCGCTAGAACACACGTTAAAAGGTTATAAAGTACCGTGGGATACATTTAACACCGTTACCAATGTACCTGCGTACTTGTCTCGCGGACGTTCATTCACATGCGCATGCGCAGCGCTAATGTACGAGTACTTAATTGCACGACACAATTCACTTATTTATCACATATTCATTATTTAATGGTTATGAATAAACTGTCAAAATCGATTCATGATTTATAGCTAGAAATGTTTTATTTGTGTGAATAGTCAAGAAACGAACAGACTATTCACTTGATGGTAGAGTCATCTATACTATTAATGTAAATGCGAAAGTGTGTTTGTTTTTTTATAATTTTTCACGGTGAAACGGAGCATCTTTATGGTATGATTTTTGATGTGGATTTAGTTGAGAAAATGCAGAGCGTCATAGGATACTTTCAACTTAAAAAACGTCTTATTTCTGAGGGAAGTTTTCAAAAAAATAACATTATTTAATTCAGATTTTTGTTACAAATTCCACGCGACAACAACATATTTTGAACTTCTAACGTTTTTCTCAATAAAACGTTACTTACATATAAACATTAAGTAGTATTAAGGATAGGATATAAATCAGTCAAAACCCGCACCTAATTAATTACAACCGAGTTGAACGAACGCGGCGCGTTAAGAATTGACGTAATTAAAAAACGAATTAACCTATAGCTTAATACGGGATTTATAAAGGATTATCGTTAAGCATTATTATTTCGCGATCCTAGAACCTGTTATTATGACACTTTAACACTTCATCGCACCTTTAACGAACGGAGCTCACGTTGAACTCGCCTTAATCATCGGCTGGCGTTAAACCACATTTCAAAGTCACCACAAAGGACCTTTGTACAGCATTTTAACGAATTAAAAAACAGTTGATCCGCGTCCCAAATCGGATTCGGCAGTCTCTTAATGGAATTAACCGACTTTACAAAGATGGCGTTTCGCGAACTTCAAAGGACCGGGTCGTTACCTCTAAGGTATTAGTATTATACCGTAGGACTTGTTTTTTAAAACCTTGTGTAGTTATGCGGCATTTACGTTACTCGCAAAATTGATAGTTCTATGAAGGCTACTAGCTAATGTAGAATTAACTTACCTGATGATGCCTAGGGTATGAGTTTTTTATATCTCTTCTATTATGTACCCCGTATAATGTATAAGCCCCGTATATGTTGCTGCATCCGAATGTGAAAATAGAACAGCAATAAAAATAGTGGATTCCTTTCTATCGTTGGTTGCTAGGTAACGCTGTGTTGTTAAATACTTCATCGCTTCGCTACTAAAGTTCTTTTTTATAGTATCAATAGTAGTTTAGTAAATCTTCCATTAGGCCCGGTGTCATGTCTGAGGAGCGACTGAACTCCAACTGAATTGCATTCGGAACTAGTAGTAATGCAAGTAGAAAATTGCGATAGCGCGATTCAGGTCGGGCGTGACGTCACTGTATGACAGTAGTAAGTTGTTTTTAACTATGAATATGAAGTTACTCTTCGGTAGTTTGTTGCAGCTCTCTGATCTATTCAGAGTACGGATTTGTGATATAAACTAGTATATATAACTAGTATATAATACTAGTATATCGTATTTACAATTAGATTGGATTGCAGTCAACTATAAACTTATAAGCAAACAAGTGAAAATATAATCAAGTTTAGAAAGCTCCCATAAATAAATAACTATATAACTTACATGTAAAGCTTGATCGATCTAGATTTTAAGTATTAATAAATTTAAATAACCTAATTTGTATGGGATTAAAATGATGAAGACGCGATAAATATCTACTGAATAATTTAATATATTTTGTAAGGCGTTTGTCACATCGCCATTATGAGATAAAACGCGTTTTTTAAACATAACGATTCTATACATAAATATAAGCTTATCTTTCTATTTTTATGTGATATTTAAAAAAAAAAAAACATAGTTATTACCGTAAATAGTATTATTATATGGGATATAAAATAGTAGTTGTAAAAAGTGATGAAATGGCCACTAAGTTTCAATCTTTACTAATTTTCTTTGTTGTTAAGAATCTTTTCAATCAATTTCCTATACGCGCAGTTAATACATTTTTTCTTTTACAATTAGTACCATAGTTATAAATATCAATTATTTAATTATGAAATGATTTACAAGTGAAATAAAGCTAATAAAATTGATCCTAGCTTATAGTTTATCGTCACGCGATGAGACCGACGATATTTAACTCATTAACATGAATCATTAGCAAATATGAAGAAAACTTTAGATATGAAATACTTCATTCGCATCAGCGATTTATAATACGTATATTAAAATTGGACCATTAAGTTTCCGATATTGCATTATATTTCGTAAAACATACAAGTAATTTGGTACAATCTTTCCCAATCATGATTGTGAAACAGTTTTTTTATAAGTTTAGTTTATTTTTTTTAAAGGTTTATAAACCAGTGGTGAATTGAACTGGGTTTTGGTGTACCTAGTGTATATCCAACATAGGATTAAGAAACGGGTCTTGTCAGATTTTTCTGCCCGAACCGGGAACTGAATCTGGGATTCCTAGCTTGGCTGCCAAAGTTACTTGCTACGTACTTATAAACAGACTGAGATTTATAAAAATATATTTTTTTATTATTTTAAAATGTTTGACAGCATATTTAAGATGATTCCAGACAGTTATATTATTTTGGCGGGAAATGTAGGTACGTACACAGAATGCATGCGTTATTCCACAGATTAAACACTGTTCCGGTGTCGAACGATCCGGCAATACGCACGTCACTGACCGCGAGTTTACTGACCGACAAATCTTTATTTTTCTGATTTACGCGAAACTTGTAAAACAACACCCACTTATTGCCATTGCCACGTGCATATTTATCTGTAACTCAGGTAGCCATATAAATATATTCAAAAGCTACCAAAAAGTAATCGAACAATGAGGTATACATGAGTTGCACAGAGCAATTTATAAATATCTAAAAGCCACTTGCAAAAAAAAACAGTATTTTTCATTTTAATTTAATTTTCGTTCAATCAAAGTTTTTTATCCCTGAAATTAATACATCTGATATTCGCTACCTAGTATTATGATACCAGTATACCTAGTATCACTGTGTTATGATACCTAGTATCATGATACGAGTAAAAACAATGGGTCGACGGCGGCGCGGATCAAAGCGGCGGCGTGTAATGAACTAACGCCTTAGCATATTTAAAAGACATTACTACGTGATCGGTGCTAGTTTAAAAACGATAATTTTATGCCCGCGGCCGAACCGGCGTAAGTGTAAAAAATCTCGCCGTATAAGTCACGAATCTATTTATCTGTGAATAAAATTTGATGGCTGACAGATTACTCGGTTCGCTAAGTATGGTTGATATAAAAAAAGTATGTGTGTAGGTTTGTTTGTGATTTTTGGTACATGTCTATATCAATATAATTTACATTAACAAATATGCTTTTTTTTAAGACACGTATTTGATAACTCACGTGAAGCACAGGTTTTTATCCTTGCCGGCCAAAATACTGCCAGCCACAGCTCACAAAGTAAACAATACGCAAAAAAAAAAATTGTAAAAATTTTAAATCTGTCTAACGGTTTTCAATAACGTATTTATCCATAATTTCTGCATAAGTCAATAGGTGAAGTTATAACAACAATAAAAAAGAAAACAAAAAATCAATCAATTTATTATTTTTATTTGAAACGTCTAGTAATTCGAGAAAAATAATATTATAATACGTAGCATAATCTTACCACACATAAAGTTTTTAAAGCTCTTGTCCAGTGTTGACAGCCCTATTTGATGATATTCGCGCTAGAACTTGTTTTCAAGCTAATCGATTAGACTGAGTTATTAGCGTTACGCTAATTTTGGGAATAATTGCTGATTCGTATCTACACTATAGAAAGTGGGTGGTGCGGTGGTGTTATGTTATTCGCGTGGTTTCACTCCATTGTAGGGTTGTCAACCTTACTATTGTAGGTACCATTGTAATATATTTGTTGAATATACTGTCTAGTATTAAGATATATAGCAGGCAAAATTAAATATACTACTTAATTAAAGAGATTTTTTCGAAACTAAAACTCATAAAAAATAATATCTTATTATGTAATAAAACATCAATTTTAATACAGACCAGAAGTACAATATTCATAAAAATAAATATATTTTTTTATGTTTTTTTCGTAATATAAACAAACCGAACAAATTTTGACAACCCTACTCCTTTGTGTTAATATGTTTGCGTGTCTGACAGCTTGTTTGTTAATCGCTGTAATGGCTGCGATTTGCATGGATGGATGGACTTGAGATTGTGTAATAAGGCTTTCTATACAACTTTGTATATTACTTTCGGATCGTATCTGATGTATTAGATGTAGGTACATCACTACTATTGTACTTCGGTTCTCAAGAATTCTGCTTACATACATTAACATTTGCATTTAACCTACACAATATCAGAACGAAGTTAAATTTGATCGTTATCTATAATTTTACCACAGATAATCTATTGTCTTACTAAAATAATATTTCACACACACGACAAGAATATATCGTAATTATAATTTATCTAATTATCTAAAAACTATTAAAGAAGTTTAAACAATTTAATCATATCAAACAATAAATTATAAACTATACTAAAAAGTAAAAACTAAAATATTTATTTCTAGAGATTTACTTCATTCATCAGTCATGGCAATGGCTGGATTCAGACCAGTCATGAGCCTTCTAAATACAGCGCATACCCACTGAAAGATTTAACTCATCAATCCATGTAGAACATGTACAGATTACACTTACAAATACAATAGCATACATGTATGTACCTAAAGAGTAAATATAAATATATCATAACCGGTAATGAAGACCACAGCCGCCTTTATAAAGGTATCTGTTATCGTTATCGGTAATCACTTGGCTCGGTTCCGAACCAATCTTAATTATGATGCATTAAATGCACTGCCCGCATTAATATATAACGTTACGTACATGGGAGATTGTAGACAGATGAACCGCATACTAGAAGGTAATTGTATTGCATTAACTGCATATGTATACCTACAAGAAATACAAGAAATAATTTAATAATAGGCTTTCGTTGAGCAAAAAATGTTGTAATTGTTCGCCGTTGAGTTTTCTGTTCTAAAATTATTATTGGTGTAGGATCATGTTATAATTATTATAAAATTCATTAGAACTAAAGCAATATATAAATAAATTAAATATTAGCTTAGATAAAAGGATGCAGTTCAATTTCATCTATGTAGAAAGATTTGTTCCAAACAAATAAACTAAGAGATATGAGAGAGAGAGATGCATAAGAGTATTATGTATGGAAAATAAATATGAAAGAATAGTTTAACAAATTAATATGGTATAATTTTAAAAAATATACATATAAAAGTATGCGTGTATAAGTAGTCCTGCAAATTAAAATGGTTGAATTCTATGATGACTTGCAGTGCTATCATCCCTTAAATAAAAATAATAATCCCTTCCCATCCCATAAAGATGGAATATAAATACTAGGAACGTTAAAATATAGGGAAATAAGTGTGTAATGTTTATTACTGAGTAGATCAATTTCCATAACTGTCCTACCGCTGGGTCCAGTCTCTTCTCACTAGGAGGAGGAAGTCCATAGTCCGCTACGTTGGCTAAGTTCAAGTTAGCAGACTTCACACAACCTTGAGAGTATCCTCATGACGTTTTCCATTACTGAGTACATCACTTTCCATTACTGTCACAATGTTAGACTCCACCATTCTCTCACAGTATGATGAGTATAGTCCATAGTCCGCTACGCTGACCAAGTCCGGGTTGGCAGACTACTAACTTGAAAAGTCTTCACGATGTTTTCCTTCACCAATGCAAGTGATAATTAACTTGTAATACGAACATAACTTTTGGAAATTAAAATGCGCGCAGAATTCGAATTTACATCCACTTGTTCGGGGAATCCTTTCGAACCACAAGGCTATCACGTCAATTTTTGCATTACTGTGTAACAATCTGCAATACGAACTTAAGACGCGGTGAATTATAAGTATTTTACTGAGCTAGTTAGTTACATTTTCGTCCCACTTAACCAGCCGAGTGCCGAACACGCAACCGAGTAGTTAAGTGAAATAACCGTATCATTAGGAACCTTTCCATCTCGGAAAGACTAGAGCATGAATAGGTGAAATAGGTTTCCAGTTAGTTCATTCACTTTATTAATGAGATTTTTAAAATGACAGATAAATGTCACTTCATCTTTACAATCGAACACTGGATGTTCTATATTTAAACCAGTTTAAAGAACTCAGTGTTAAATTTGTATTCTTCAATCAATCAACTATTTACGACGTCTTCGTTTAAAGTGGACACTGGATTTGTATTTTAACTGATTTTGCTGACTGAAATTGTGCTCTTTAATCAAATTGTACTCTTCATATGATGCACGTGCGGACGCAGTGTGAACAATTTATGCGTTTTCATACACTTTCTGTTGTCACTGCGGTCAAGTTCCCCGTACACGTTAAAATAACGCACCGCCTAGTTTGCCTTGTGAACCCAACCTTAACGTTTAATTTCAACATACTGTTTATATTTATAGTAACTATTACGGTAAAATTACAATTTTCCACTATCATCTGTACCATCTCAATTCATCAGATCATATCAACTTGAATTTGTCAGACAGTAACTCTAATAGTCACAAATTAAATAATTCCAAATAAAGATCATCTTCAAAAGAGAATGAAGTTTCCATATTAGAATCACCTCCATTTACAATCAGGATAGAAATGAAACAAAATCGCTTAAATTTACGTCAATCATTCTTGTTCTCTTCATCGTGAGGAGAATCGTGAGCCAGCACTAGCATTATTATAACTAGAAACGTCTTGTTATTTATAAAGCGATGTAGTTTGTCGTAGCCCGTACAACTAGCGCCACTACCCGCCATTGTTCCGGCGACAGCGCGGTAATGGTGGTTAATTACGTTGTTACTGTTACCACGCAACCATGCTTTAGGGGAGTGTTGAGAATTTCCAATCTCATTCCATTCCATGTTTATTTACGATGTTTAATTTTCATTTGATATTTTTTTGGTTGTGTTTTGTGAGTTTTGGAAATTTTTGGAAGTGTCATTTTGTTTACAAATGTAGGTAGGTATGTGTCGTTTGCTATTGACTGTGACGCTTTTGATGGGATTCTGTTAACTTAAAAGTTATAGTTAGTCATTATAACGATTAGTTTTTGTGTGACTAAAAATGTATTTATACACTAAGTGCCGTTATTTTTTCATTTGATGCGTAAAATGATACGAGTTTTCGGTGCCTCAAATAATAGTTTTCATTATTAATATATACGTCAATAAAAGATAACCTATTATACCCTAATTATGTTACAAAAGTATGTTATCTCCGATATTCTTTAAGTATTTCATAGCATACATAATAATAAGCGATTCAACGTTGTTTCAGCTGTCAACATTAATTATTCACTATTGTCTTTTTATTATCAATATTTTGACAGTATGACCTATTTATTGGTACACTTTCAATAAAAACGTTACATTGTAAATTCGCTTGTTAATTAGCAAATGCGTGTGAACACGCGCTGATTTTTAAACAAGTGTGAATTAGTTAAAAATTTCAATAGCAGCTTGATAATTCGATTCCACACTTTAGCTGCTACACGGCCTGCCAATTACATCGTTAGTTGACTGTAATGAGCCCGCTTCGGGCGATCTTGGTCTTGTGCATGCCCAGTTAGAAAATTCTCAGACATACAAGTAAATTATATATGTAGATCTAAAAGTATATCTTCAAAACTCCAATTACTTTCATAGTATTTAATTTTGAAACAGCTTACCTTAATATTTTGTCAAGGAACTTTATTCAATACTCGTATGAAAATTACAAATTCTAAATTGAATTACTAATCTTGAATTAAAAGATTTATTGATTAGGAGGAAGATAATATTTCAAAACAAATAATAAATTTGACCAATTTAAAATTGCAAGAATGTTATTTAATAATTCATAAGTTTCCAAATTAAGTTTGAAATTAAGGTAAGCATTGTAGACAAAAATCTATCTTATCAGTATCATTTACGATCTATTTTCTGTTAAAAACAAGTGTTAAGATCGTTAAAGACCTTAATCGTATACTTACAGTGACATTCAATGGCAGTATTGGAATCCCATCATTAGATGACTGTAATAAGAGTAATGTATCTAGCACCTCGGGCGACGGAAACTTTACTAGAAATGCTAATACTACAATGCTAGACTAGAAAGGAGAAAACATTTCTTTAAACATGCAAGCAATTGTAACTGTTATTACAAAACCACATGCTGATATTCTAACTTGTGATATTGTTGTACAATCATTTGTATATATAAATGATAAGTTTTGAATAAACACTTAAATTTTCGTTATAACCTGTTAGAGGTTATAACACCATCAGTATTATAATTTATAAACATTTAAAAGTTAATCATGTAATCATACTAACTTTGATCATCAATGATCATAAAATATATCAATATAATTGCAATTCCAATCATTACTGTTAAGAATGGGCTTATTTCAACTCTCTCTACGCTATTAGCAATCCATAAAACGCATTGCTATCAGGGCTAATGCTTATACGTCCTTACATTAGGGTTGTCGATAACTAGTCTTGACCTAGCATCGTTAGAGAAACGGCAAAAGCAAATGACAGCGTCAATAAATACTTTGCAAGAAACCTGGTTATGATTCATTTCAAATAACTACTTGTACACGTAGAAATTATAACGTGGAATATATATGATTATAGTTTGGTATATTTGGATGAAATTTAAAGCCCAAATTACATTGTAATAGTGTTTTAAATTTGAAGATTCCTCAAGGTAGTATTTTTTGCCCACTTTTATTCTTCATTCTTTCTCATAACATAGTACAAAAAAAAACATAAAGTATCATAAATAAAATTTGATCGTAACATCTAATCTATAATAATTGACTACTACTTAACTATGAGTAAAATGTAAAGCTCAAAATTGTTTATTAATGTTGCACGAACCGCTTATTATCATGTTATGTCACAGACATGTGTTAAGAGTAATTGCATGTCAATTTCAATGAAAATTAATATTGCAGCGAAACAACAATGTCGGGTAATTGTAACGAACAGTTAAATGTCAGCTGTTGACTTTAAACACTTGATTCATTGGATGCAAGTATTCTAATTTATACCTCGTACCTCTGTCGTGTTTGGTATAATGTAATACAAGAAGGTAGCTAGGTATTATTCGTGTTAGACTACACTTACTTGTGTTTGAACAAGCCGTGACATTAGCGCTAAGGAAAGTGTTTGCATAGATACAGTTGAAATTTGATTCGAATCAACTGATTCAATTACAAATCTCCTCAATATTACAGCGATCTCTTTTCATGTTATAATTTTATAACAATATTAGATATATCCCAAATATGAAACGTTCGTAAACAAATGTTTATGTATGATGTATCTACGCGAGAATTAAACCCGGGGCCATTAGCTTGTCGAGGATACCAACTTTGCTGCAAGGATGTCCATTAATTATATTAAAATTAAACTATCTATTTTTATTACATTACAAAGATTCAAATACCATAGAGTACTTTTAGTTTCGGAAATTTTCTACGAAGTTCCTCGCGTAGCGAGACGGCTACTAAATGTATCCCAAAAGGGCTGAAATTATATGTTACGGTTTAAATACCTGTATAAAATTAATGAATCATAAGTAAAGAGTATCGTACGCAATAAAATTACCTAATAATTTATTACATTTTCATTAGAAATAAACAAAATCTCATAAAGGTCGTAAATGCGTTTTAATACGCAAATTTTATGTCTCAGAATTATGTATCGCCCAGAATCTACTTAATATCAAACGTTCTCAATTTACTAGTATTCAGCGGCGATATTTACCGCGTCAATTATGTCACTTACATCCGCAATCAATTTGAAATAATCAGGCCTGAGGCAGTTCAATAAAATAACAAAACAGGTAATCTCTTTAGCCAATTAACTAGTCTGAGTTACGATTACCCCGTAATATAGTTGTCGCATGTTTTTGGTCCGTAATACCTTTATGACACCATATTGCGATCGCCGTATTAATTTATTTGGAATTTATGGCTATAAAACGAGCGTGAGGATAAATTATTCTATGTTCTAACTGTAATTTTTCATGTGCACACACATATTCAACTTTATTATTTATTTTGCCAGGCTATTAATTACTGCTTTTATCTTGATTAAGATTTTTGTGTGTTTTTTGAAATATATTGTAGGTGTCTTGTCTTGTTATTATGGTTTAGTGATTTAGTTCAATATTATGACAGAATTGATTTAAATAAGTAACATTAGGTATATGATAGTTAAAAAGAAAATTTTAAATATTCATCTACGCTTTCAAACGTTTTCTAATGTAGACTAATTAGTAGAAGTGCTTGAATTAACTCGATATATGAAAAGATCGGAATATCGTCAATATTATGATCAGGATGTAATTTTAAATTTATCATTTCTTTTCTTTCTTTCTTTCGGTGTTTTACAAATATATCTCACAGGTTAGTAATTGTACATTTTTTTTATTAATTGGTGGTTAATTTCTTAATGGCCAATATTAATACATTTGTTTTATTCTTTAAATTCGAGTTATAGCTTTACTACTTATAGTTAACTCTTTCGAACGTAAGTGACAATTCTTGAACCAACTCACTTATTGATAGTAACTATGTATTTATTCTTTATTACCAATACATAATATGAATGATATATAAGATGGAGTTAATACTTTACTTGTTTACTATTTAAACTTTATAATTGAAATCTAATGATGCTCACTGAAATTTTATCTATCTCATAAATTCTAACTTATTTAAAACTTAAAACATCATCAAAATCAGTAATCCCTGACAGCTGAGGGGCCACACGGAACGGTGAAGATAGAGCGCCAATAAATTCCAACAATTACGTGACTTTACGACATGTATTACGGAAAAATTAATGAAATAACTTGAAACGTTGAATTAAAACTATCTTTACGACCGTTTTAATGAAAAGTAATGCCAGCATTGTTTTTATGCTGTTGAGTTTTTCCATTACGGTCACACGCAATATTTCTGTGTCAATTGCTTTTATTATTCACGTTCTATATTTTACAGTAGCTGGTGTCTATGATTTCGTTCCCTATTACCGTTTTGGGATTTAATTTTCGAATATACTTTCTTAGTACTCTCCTACACTATAAAATAAACCTCTGTTCAAAGTTTCATGTTTCTTGTTTCACTGGTTTTTGTTGTGTATTATTAGTTTGTTAGATTATTAATTGATTAGTATGTTTGTTTGAATTTAAATTTGCAAGCTGTATAGTGCTATATGTCAACTAATATCTCTTATTATACGAAGCTGAAATTTTACACAATGATTCTTAGAGAACTCTAAAACGAAAAACACAGTTAGGTACCTACTAAATTTCCTACTATACAGAAGTATGTTTTAGTTACTTATTTCTTGTATAAATCGCGTGTAGTTAAGTTAATTCGTAATTTAATGTGTGCTACAGTAAAGCGACGTAACAAATAAGGTATTTTTATCGCTCAACGTAAACTTTACTGACTGAACACATTAACGATAGTACATTAATATTTCTGCTAAGCAGTACGTAAGTATTCTTAAGTATAGGTGCGCAAAATTTATACAATATTTAAATGAAGCTATAAGTAACTTAAAATTTATTATGATCTTTAAAAACTCTTACTTGCTTGCTTGTTTGTTAGTTTCTTAGTATGTTTGTTTAAGTCAAATCTTGCAAGCTGAAGTGAAACTACCTTCTCGTACCAAGTGGAAATTTGACACATTGCTTAAGTTCCGATGACAATACTTCTTTGTGATAAACATGATCTGATACTACTCTTAAGGTTAGCTCCAGATGACGGAACTCCTCACTTATTTTATACTATAAATTGATTAGAATATAATACGTATAACTTATTTGATTTATTGATATTCGTATATAACGTATTTATAAGTATCATAATAATTTTCTTTTTAGGACATGTTATACTGTATTGATAAATATAATATATTTGGTATTGAATAGTCTAACAGATGGTCTGACGACCTGAAGAACACAGCGGGCTTTCGCTGGAGTCAGAACGCTCAGGACCGGTCGACCGGTAAAGTAGCGCCAAAGAGGGGAAGCCTATGTCCAGGCTGATATATTTGGTATAGATATGCCGTGTGTACAAGTGTACAACACACAACAAAGCTAGAACGCACACACACATTCCTAACGATAGATAACCTATTATTAACTATAAGCATATCCAATATTGTTTAGTTAATAGGTTTATATGAATCTTAGCAACGTAATTTATCAAAACAACATTGAAATGTTCCATCAAAACGTTTGTTTTACGAACTCATTATCAACGGAATTCTACTAATTAAAGCCACTTCGAGTAATAGTAATCGGAGAGTCATTTCGACTTATGTTATTGGCTTTTTGATGTCTCGCAATAAAATCGAGATTAATATGAAGTACTATGTTTGTTAAATTAGAAACTCGTCGAGTTAAGTGTGTTTTGACGTGTTCTCTTATTTGTGATTTTGAAGTGTGTTTTCGTTTTTTTTACTAGAGTTATATATTTAAAAATATTAAGTTTTAGAATATCCTTGGTTAATTATTAATTACTGATTCTAATTTCCGAAGAGCTAATCGAAAATTGTAAAAAATTAGACACGATTTAATTATTGTAAATATTGCAAAGACTTTTTCATTAAGAAAAACAGTCTTAATAAAAGTTAGGTCTATAATTTTTACATAAAACAGCATTCCACTTATATTTTTACTAGTAATTTTAGTTTTAACCCTGTTTTTTTACAACGTAAAATATGTAATTTGTGCAACGAATGACCTATGAATAATATTGAATCAGATTACACAATTTTTCTAACACGAAATTGCGTACAAGAAAAATATGTTTTAATGATTTTTTTTATAATTCACGTTTTTATTTTACTTTTTTTTCGGTCATCAGTTCATTTGTGCCAGTTATCCACATTTTTATATTCTTATTCAAACAAAAACTGTTGCTAAACTTTATAATACATCGAATTCAAGTATTAGAATCGCTTCAATCAGCGTATTATAAGAAAGGATCAAATTATATCTCATTAAACAAGGGTGTTAGCTTGCCTTCGTTATGTTTGTTAATAAATTTCGTACTAGAGATCGGTTACATGTGAGGTTGGAAATTATAAGTGTATTATATCGGTATTGCTACTTTATTAAGAACCGGTATATTCATATAGGTACCTATTAAGTGTTACCATAAACAAGTAAATTTTAAAGTACTTAAAAATATGTTTCACGAAATTGTTTGAGCCATTTTTATTTGTGAAGCGATTGTAATGAAATAGAGTTTATTTAGCAATAGCAATTTGGAATTGGCTTCTTTATGTGGTAATATTTTAACTCTGAATGTTATTATACTTTAAAGTTGCTACTATATTAATGACATCCTATCAAAATTGGTTTAGTCATGTTTGATATTCATGGACGTACAGTTATTTTTTTTTTATCATTACATCAATATTTCGTAACAATATTTTCAGGACGCTGTAGCCCAATGGAATTGCTCTCTCTTGTTGAACGAGAGGTCTCAAGTTGATACAATCATAACAAATTTATATTATTACCACCTAACTCTCACAGGACTTACTAACTAGTCCTTTCCACAGTCCTATTCGTTAGTCACAAGTTACAGTGGATAATGGTGGCACTACAAGCTCGTTTGCTATTCTTATCCCATAAAAAGTTTCCATTCAGAATTATGCCCTGCGCACACTCTCGCAGCTCGCTCGCTCACACGATCAAGTTACCAATTTGCAGTAACGAGACTACCTCGAACTCTCGATACGCGAACCATTAACCTTACTTTACCCTTCGTCAATTCCGTAACACTACCCGTATATCTCAAGAACAGTGCGTGTTTGAATACGTATTCAAATTATACCTAACTCTTTAATTATTTGCGTTAATTTTATTAACAATTCATTTATTTCAATTAATTCAAAGTTTTTACGATTGTTGCTGCAATCGTAGATTTATGTTCCTATAACTAGTCTAGATGGTTAGTACTATATCATATTACGCTAAAGTCAAGCATAAGGCTAAAGGCAAGCTCCGACCGCGTGTTTAAAAAAGAACAGTAGGTAATAGAAAGATTTGGCTATAACATACATCTTAATGGATCCTTCCACAAAAATTAGATGTTCTTTTGCGATAAAAAGCCTAAAGTACCCGTCGTCTTCCCAACTATCTCCAAACCAAAAATCATACCATAGCGACGCTCCGTTGCGCCGTGAAGGAAGAACAAACAAACACATTTTCGCATTTATAATATTAGTATATATATATAGTATCTATAACTGTGACAAATATGTTGCTTGGTAGTTTTTATATGAAACTATAAGTACATTTGATACATAACAGACATATAAATAGCACTACTTAGTAACCTTACTAATAAATACAAAATGAGAAATCAAAGAGGAGATGATTGTAAATCAAACCATCCATTACGCAAAAGAACACTTACCCCAAAAGGTTTATTATCTAAACCCCCACTTAGCAATATGTCATAATATTGAAACATGTTGGAAGATCTGTTCAGTGTACCCAACGTTGGTGCCTGTCAAAATATTGGCGCCACGAGGTTGAGTAAAAAACTTACACAGATTATAAAAAGTGGTTCTTCAAGAATTTTATAACCTGCTTGTCACGTTGACTTTAGTGACAGATTGTGGCACTGTATATGAAAAGTAAATTTCCAAGATCGGATATTATTAGTAGGTATACATATCACCACCATCATCATCATCACATATAATAAAATTATAATTTTATATGTACATGGAGGGTATTTGTAAATAACTATATGTGAGGATACTTATAATTAGGATTTTTGTCAGTTTGTGCGTTTGTTCCGGGTAATCTCAAAAACCGCTTCATCGATATGAATGCTGTTTTAACATTTAGTGTCATATTTTTTTAATCGGTTCATTAATAAGTAATATATGTCAATTTAAAAATTACGTATATTAATGCGGGTAGTAGTTTAAAATATAATTGAATTTTTTATATTAGATTAAAGTACTTTGTATAATTTTTCAAATAATTCAATTCAATATTAATTTCAATTTCAAATAACGGCTTAGGTACGTTAATTTGTGAACACAAAGACAAGCATCAACGATATTAATAGGCTGTTTGTATACAAACGACACTTAACAGATGAAATTCGCAACAAGAGATCTACCTAATTATATTTCTCCACTGGAGCTTATTTAATTCCTCACTTGATTTAACCAGATTTATTGCGCCATTAATTAAAACCAAAGTGAAGCGACCGCACTAACTTAATTTTAACGGTCGCAATTTACTAATAACCGCCGAGTCGTTCATTCATTACGAATGACGACTACCTAATTTCGCTCTGTCATTGTACGTTGTTTTCGTTTTATGAAGAATCATCTCCGTGAATAAATTGGAAATGGGGTTTTTTACTAATCACCTTCAAAATGAAGGTAAAACAAACGTCCTCTTTTCGTATACCGTCGACTCACGGTCGCGACTGCATTCAATTTTTAAATTAAGAACGGTCGGCGCCCGTTCCTACTCTCTCGCTAATGAAGATTTCGTATACGGCCATCCTTTTTTGTCAGCCATATCTGTTTGTTTTGAGCTCACCATCAATTATTATTCAGTTTTAAATTAGTCGTGTTCGCGAGCACCGGGCTATCGCTGTCGCGTTCGTTTTCTAGGTGCTGGACGTCCGTCTCTGTCTGGCGCGTGTCGCTTGAGTTTGTTTTGTGCGTGACGTGCCACGCCCATAGTTGGTTCGCGCGGGCGGCAGCTTTGACCGGTAGCGGGCGACTCGTTATCTGTATTTTTTTCGGTGGTGTGTGTGTCCGGCCTAATGTTTGAGTAGGTCGGAGCAAAAAGTCGATTTGTGTACTGTGGGAGGTGCATCGATACCGTTTAGACCGCCGTCCTCTTGTTTATTGTCCCGACAAAAGTATGTTTACACGTAAAATTCAAGCCGAAATTAGCATACGTTTCTTTAGGTTTTTGGTTACCAACACAAAAACTAAAAAAGTCATAAAATGTTTATTTGTTTATCGATATTTCTTTTTTTGGTTATTAACAAGATTAAGTACAGAAAACAAAATTTAAAGAAATTAGAAAAAAAGTAACTATACTTCGATTTAACACATTATGTTATGAGACTATATTACACTTTATAATTTTCAATTGGGTCCTGCTACAAAATTTAAACGAAGTACAATTATTTTTCTTTAAAATTTCGTTTAATTTTATTTTCTATTCTTAATCTTAAATCGGTCTTTCTAGTCCTTTATTTTTATATAGTTTACATTTTTGCAATTGGATTATTGATATTTTAAATTATTTATCATACTTGAGACTTTTTAGTGTCCCGGCACACTATAATGTGATTACAAAAAAACATTAAAATAACTACGCTACTCTGTAATTTATGTAACTATTAATTAATCTGTGAGTTGCACTGACAAATTCTTGTCATGGGTCAGCTCATTAAGACAACATAATATACCTATATCCATCCATTACCTTTAAATCAGTTGCTTAGCAACTGTCTAAAAGTCATGGACCTGGTGCTTGTTATGAAAACCTATTAACTTATCTAGAGATTATAGATAGGTATAAGTGCCTAAATAGATTATGGAAAACGGCAGTTAAGGCGGATACAAGGACTAAGGACAACGTCATGATTTCCATAACGTGCCACCATTTTGTACCGTTTCAGTTGTTTCCAAATGAAATATTGTCACTAATGAGCCCTGCTTCGTAATTCTAGTGATTTGTCGCGATGTCGTGCCAGCGTGCGATTTGAAGGTGCGATTGTGCGATACTCGAGAAAAACACGCAATGTACACCGTCCAACTCGTTAGAACCGCGGTAATTACTGACGCTAAATTCGGCTCTATTACCTTGTGTTAAGTACCAAAATATCCTGCAGAATATACCACTGGCCGTTCAACTTGCTAGTGTAGTGAATACGAACAGCAATATTACCATACTAATTGCACGCCGCTATGACTGAGCTGTGTCAAAAATGGTCGTGTATTTGATTTAGATGCACACGAATCATCCATCAATATAGTAAATTGTCGTTTTGACAAATTGAAGCACGTTTTCATTTGTGAGTCAACGTGATCCATTTGTAAATATAAATTGCTTTAAGGTACTTCAACATCGCCTCGGTGTAGTAACTAATATGCTAAATGGCTTTACACCTTACGACACTTGATCGTCTACTTTTAAAATAAATAATTTTCGACTACTGATAATTACATAAAAAAAATCCATAGCAATTTGTATTAAAGTTTTCTTTCTTTTAATTTGACTAGTAAAATTATTTTAAAAATATTCATCAGTTGCCAAGCCGAAGAGATAATTAAAAAGAGGACATCGTACATTGATTGTTTGATACAGTGTATGATAGTATTTTAGTGAAATATTTAGTATCACGTATAAAAAATAACTTTTCAACGCCTTGACATTTCTTTATGATACGGCAACGTGTTGTGGTGAATCAACAGCAGTTACTTTTTGTTGAACACTTGTCATTTGTTGAATGTTGCTCAACGCGTCCACACGGCTATCAACCTAAATTAACAACGTGCAAACATGTGTTATATACTTAAATAAAATATTCTATATCTAATATGTAAGTGTTATCTATAGTTATATTATTTAAGTAGTTTTCAAACGTAGAATAACATTACTTAGTTACTCAACAACTCAGCAACATTTACTACCAACAAATAAGTGTTTATTATCAGATGTTTCTTGGACACATTTGAAAACGTTGCTCCACAAATTCCACAAATAGTTACTGCGGTAATGGCACACTATTAAAAGCACTGATGTTACTGACATCCAATGGATACAACTGATTCTTAGATGACGTCACATCATTTGTCGTCCTTGTCACACACAAGAAGCAATATGCCACTATCTCTTTCGAAGCACTACGAAAAGTTTGCTTAGAAAGTTGCTAGACGGTGTCATTTAGAAAGATTCTAGAGTTCTAAATGAGCCAAAATTACAATACCAAGTATGTAAATTGGCTATAAGACTGCCAATCTTCTTTAGTTAACTCCACACAGTAAGTGTTAGTTATGATTAGGTATTTGGCAACGAAGCGACAAACAATAGATTCATTATTCATTACAATCTGCCAACGGACGAGAGTCGTGAACAATCTAGTCGTAATGTTATTAGTAATTACTAATTAGTGGTTGTCGTGTTTGAATATGAATAATAATATTTATTTATAGATTATATAAATAATACACTATCGCGCTCTTTGTATATCTCTTAAGGTGCAGTCTGCAGTTGCTTACAAAGATAAACTTAACACTTATAGCTATAGTCAAGTTAAAATAATTACTGAAGCACCTATTTTATTCGATATCTAAGAATTTGAATGAAGTAAGAACTGTCAATATTTAGAATACTCTGCAAATTAGTTTTCTAAGTCATTACTTAAACTCATGTAATTACTTTAACTCGGCGTTTGAAATGAATAGATCAAGCATTCAATCGTTGCACACATGTCTTAGTTTTAGTATAGTTTAAGTTTGCACGAAGAAGATAAAACTTAAAACATTGCCAGTTTGAAGCAAGTTTTATACATTGAAAAACAGTAAAATTTCATCTACGGCGCATGTCTCTAGTTTATTAAATACCTCTATTATATTTGTGTAAACTATACCTAACAATTGTGCAAATTAGACTCATACAATTAATACTTTCACGCGATAAAAAACCGTTTACATAAACAAACGACTTAGGACCTAATTCTCTGACAATAGAGTATAAAATTCAATTACCGCCACAAAAGACTTGCCTCTGTATTTTTACAGTCAAATTCAATTTAACGCGCAGTGAATAATCCAGCAAATAATTCAGCTGCGTAATTTGAACGTTTCAACGCGTTGTAAAGAATAATATTTCGATTCATTGCCTGTAATTCATGTGTTTACGTTTGCGTGTTTAATAAGTTCGCATCAATGGAAAGGGTGCAGATAAAGTTTGTCGCCTGAGATAATATTGGTAAGGGTAAGCTCATAGTTGCTCACAGTTACTCACAGCCACAACCCCTAATCTCTTGCTAATGTTTTATAGTTCACGCTGGAAGGGTGATTTGTCACGCTTTGAACAGATTGTGCATTTCCAAAACTTTTAATTTGTTAGGATCTGCTTGTAATAATGTTTTAGTTTTTTCTATCTTCGCAGCTTGTATTCCTAAGTAAAAAATGTTTTTTAGTTGTAATATATATTACCACTATAACATATAATACGTAGTTTTAGTTAGTTTTTTTGTTTATCACTAAAATAGAATAACTAAAGTGCATAAAAAACTAGAAAATTAAATAAGTTTATTAAATACCTTCCGAATATTCTCAAAATATAGATGTCAATGACAATAGATTAGGCTGTTGTAAATGGCGGCACGAGCTGCCCACCCACTTGGTGGCAGGGCTTTGTGTAAGGATAATACGTACTAACTAATATTACTGATATGAATCCCACCTGCCTACCTATGACCCTCTTGCTTGAATTAGCTGGTAAACTCGTCGTGTCTTGCAGGGTTCAGAACCAATTTTTCTTCCTTATTTCTCTCTTAATTGGCAATGCATCTTGACATATTTCGACGGTGACCACTATTAAGATATTTACTTAAAAACTAAACGGATCGAAACTTTTTATATGCAAGTATCCGAAAATGGACTCCTTAATGTTATGTGGTACATTCGCCCGTGTACACGATAATCCCTGACGAGTTGCCAGCTTAAACAGAAGAGAAGAAATATTAGCTTATTATTAACCTTCAGACACTGTACCCGATACACAAAGAATATTAGTTTTCACCATTGATTTTAAGAAGGAAGAGGGAGCTAGCTAATATAAGACCTTACCTTAAAATACTTAAGGAACAAACAAAATAATCTTAACAAATTATACGTCTAAATCGAAAAGGTTAAAAAAATCAAATAAAACATAATTGAATCCAATGCATCGATAACTAAAACAAAAACATTGTTTCCATCCTAAATCATAAAACTATTACACACAGCCAACAATAGCGGGGTGGAAATCCTATTGGCTCAAAAGACTCGTGGGTAAACTCCGGACAGCAATAAAGGAGCAATATGTTGGAGAAGTGGGTTGGAAAATGACAGAATAACAGCGCCGGCGACACAATAGCGTTTGTCCTCGTGCGATCGCTTGTGAATTATTTACTTGATTCACTCGATACGTACACCCTCGTATAATGGAACGACACGTGTTGCCTTCCAATACTGTCTTGGATAACAAACAACTCATTGATTGTAATTTTTTAACATTTCAGTATTGAATTATTATGTTTTTTTTTTTATGTGATGATCATCGTCATCATTATCATCCCCTGTCAACCATGGACGATAGATGACAAAACTTTGAATAGTATTTTAGGAGGTACTGTACTCAGTATGTCCTATTCGTATTAGGTGTTAATAAGAA
>DWPA01000127.1:0-32788 GCA_018251375.1 Calpodes ethlius
AAGCCAAGGAGCGACTCGTACATTCGGCTTTCGAAAGCTAAATTGCAAAAACGGCTGTGAAACGGAACTACAAGTGGGTCTTATAAGTTACAGTATCAGAGAACGATGATCTCCGCGATGCATTTTTCATATTCCGCAGTAATATTCGTACGTAACGTTGTATAAACGGTAGGATAAATCGACTGAAAATTATTTTTGTAGTAGTATAGACTGATATTATTTAAGAATAACTAACACTACATTGTGGCAAGTCGTTGGCGACAAGTGTCATCTCTACGTACCTGCAAACGCATTTGTCGTGTGTTCACAAAATTTTGCAAACATACCTATTATCTATCAAGTTTCTATTTTACTTGAATAATTTTGGGTTGTTATTCGTAACACGTAAAACCTACTTTGTCGATAAATATAATATCGAATCCTAAGTAGAGGGCGCTCGGAGGGCGACGGTTGCCACAGGGTAGTGTTAGCATTAGTTTTATAACGCGCATTATAACTTGTGATGATTGGTGCCATTGATAGGTTACGGTGCAACTTCGGCCGTTCCCCTTGCGAACGCGTCGGTGACTTCCATTGTTGCTTGTAGCTCCTTAATTTATTCCTATGTTCGTGGATCGCACATTTCTCTTCGACTCTATGTCTCTGTCAATCGATGTACTTCCGATTCCGTAACGTTAATTCTAGCGTATTTTATTAGACTTCGCATTGTACATTATATTATTTTGAATACTTTACATCGTATAATGTTAGGTGTCGGCTTGGTCGGAACGGGCCCGTTCCCGGCGGCCGCGGCGGCAATGTGGGGATCGAACCTGCACTAAAGTTAAGCTTATGTGTACATTTGCTCTCTATCGTATAGGTTTTTGACTTCTCTAAGTACGTGAACATTTATTTCAAACGCTGGTTTCAAGGATTTCTTACGGACTTGATAATTTTACCGTGTTTTAGTTTAGTTCGAAACAGCGACCTCCCGGCTTCCATTAAATACTTAAAGACGTGAAAACTTTTATAGAAGTTAATATATATAAAGCAATAAGCAGCTTCGGAGGTGCCTACTATATTTTAATACGTTTAACCACTGCACTGCTGCCTTTTTTTGTGTACGTACCTCTTCTATTTTCGACCATAGATAATAAAGACAATACGAAATAGATTAAAAAACAGGAATGCCTTGTATGCAATAGTTCACTTGGAATAGTGTTTATTTTTTAAAGTACGTTAGACACGCCATGTAGGCACGTGCACAATATAAACATATCTAGTCAGGTAGGGGAAAGGAGAACGTACAGATATATGACTCGAGGGAATTATTTAAACTTGTATATAAAACGCATTCTCCGTTCGCATATATTTTCATATAGTTGACAAGATAGCCTTTCCAGAATATAGATATTAGTATATTTTTTCAGAATTCCATAAATAGGTACATAATATATAAACAGTAACGCAGACTGAACACGACAATATTTGTTTCGGGAGCTAGTTTTAGAGTGAACGTTCTTTTTAAAATAGTTTATATTGCTAGCTCACACGTTTTTAGACAGGCTCAAAACAGTATACCGATACTCCATAGTGATACCTTTTGCGATTTTTGTTTCATCACTCGTTCGTGATGTAAAATTTTCCTTTTTTTTACCAACAAAAGTAAAACTGCCAACATGTCCAGTCTGCCAAAGCACACCATAGAGTAGTGTGATAGTACATACAAGAACACTCGACCCGATGGTTGTACTAGCTGGTTGGAGCGACTTGCGGGTTGGAGCCTTCGCATTCGCTCTTATAACTGGTGTTGGGTTGTATAAAAATTAATCAAAAAGCAACTAAAGACTAAACATAAAATAATTTCTGTTAAAATTAGGCACTAGGTCAATAAATGTCTTCGAATGTCTTGGATAACATAAGAGATCTCACACACTAGTCGTTTAAATCCATACAGACGGGAATAGAGTAGACGATCTATAAATCAATTTACAACTGTACTATATGACTGGACATTGTGGTAAGGTCTTATCTAAAAGGCTCTTTACTTTACCACTATTAGTCTCGGACTCGATTATGCGGGAGATCCCTAATAAGCACGATTCGATAACTCCTGAAGACATGACGCAATATTTTTTTAAACGTGATAACTTCAAGACACTAACATTTTATATAAATATATATATATATTATTTTCAAATATTGCATGTTACATTTTAAAATTGTATAAACATTATTTTAAAATACTTTAAACGCTATTAAAATTTCGAAAGTGATCACCCAACACTAGTTATAAGTACATTAGTCAGTACAACCGCCGGTGTTGCCATACGATGCCTTTAAAATATATGCGATAGGATGGAAAGTTGCATAGATCTCCGAAACGAATAAAATATTGGTAATCTTTAGCGTGTAGATGAACTTGTTCCTGACGCCTGTGAGGCAATGTCGTATATCTTATAGTAATAAATAATATTTTTAAGCGTACAACATTGTAAATTATATTATAGTCATCTCAATAACCAAATGTTCAATGTGAGTAAACGATTCTAGTTGCGATTGTATTAGTGATACGATATATACGTAATAATTTAATTTTTACCCGAAAAAAATGTCTGCTTATATAAACATATAAACAATAAAACTACGAAGTAGAAATACTTGGTATTTTTTTTAATATCTCTCTTTGAATCGCGATGCACTGTAAGATATAGACAATAAGGTCATGCATGCGTTTTCGGTGCTCCCTCTGAAGTAAAGGTAAGACCACAATCGCCACCAATGAAACCGAGCGAAGTGAACGGTATAAACGACATGCGTTGATATTGACGTCATCGACAGGAGGTTGCCGCCGCACCCAGGACCTGCTGCGTGTGCGCGCCACAGACCCGCGGCCGTGCCCCAAGTGCGGCAAGATCTACCGCTCGGCGCACACGCTGCGGACACATCTGGAGGACAAGCACACCGTCTGCCCTGGATACCGGTGAGGAAATTCATACCTGTTTAACGTCTGCTCGTCTACGATGTCGTTTTGGAAATGTTCCCAAAGTTCATATGTAACATACTTTTGGTATATGACAATGAATCCTTACTATATATATTTCTGACTGCGCCCTGTAACAAGATAAAATGATGCTATGTACAAACCTACAATACTGTAACACGTCGGTGGTTCCCCCAGCTGCGTCCTGTGCGGCACGGTGGCCAAGTCCCGCAACTCGCTGCACTCGCACATGTCCCGCCAGCACCGCGGCATCTCCACCAAGGACTTGCCCGTGCTGCAGATGCCCACACGGTTCGACCCCGAGCTTGCCAGCCAGTGAGTATCTTCTATGTAATCTACTCTTTGCCGATACTACAATTTTGAGCAAATAAATTTCTGGACTAAACTTATATCTGTGGTTTTGAGTCGATGATGTTTGATTAGATCGATGAATCATTAGTAAAAGAATGATCAAGTTGGACCCTGTATTACGCTTTTATTTAAGTATTTTAATAAATGTATGTTTAAATAAGTTAACCGTAAACGTTTCAGGTTGCTAGCAAAGGCGGGAGTAAAGGTGTCTCCGGAGCAGCTCCGCGCGCGTGCCTCTCCCACGGGCCCTCGGCGCTCCGATATCAAGCTGGACGCCAAGTCTGCGGCCTCCGAGAGCAGCTCCGTGTGCGGCGACAACGACCACGACGAGCTCAGCCAGCCGCGCTACCAGGACAGCATGCCGGTGTCGCCGCCGCGTGAGTGTCTTAACGGATATTATAGTAAGCAATCACCCATTTTTATTTCGCTTCCTCTTTCTCCTTCGCAATCAATTTCTGATGATCGGCTTTAACTGTAAGTCAACTGTCTTAATTTTTTCTCTCTTAAGCATTTTGTGCATCATCGTTGCTTAATTTTTTTTATTGCTATGCTATAGACTGATCATCAATTCTGTTATTCATCGATCGCTTGAGTCTTTCTATTGCAGTCCTAAGCAAGAAGTAATAACTTAATAAAAAAACTAAAAATTGCTACAGATATAAACAGCTTGGCGAACACGACCATCACGAAGGTGCCGGCGGTGCGCGCCGTCACGGCGAAGGCGGTGGAGACACACGCGCAAGTCAAGCACGACGACTATCCGCCGGGCTTCGGAGGCGGCTCGGCACTCTTGGACACCTATCTACAGTACATCGGTGAGAACGTCTTTGGTGAGTCCATCCACCAGACAACCTTAAAATCTAATCCATTACTATCTATATATATTTCAGCTCTATGCCTACGTCAGATTAAATAACATATCTATATCTTGGTTTTATATTTCAGGAATGAACGCAGCAAAACTCGCACAAATGAACGCTATGCACATGGATAGAAAGACGTACGACGAACCCTCGCCGCAAATGGGCTCCCTGCCTCCCCCGCCCACGACCCTCGCCCACCAACGCTTTCTGAAGCAGATGCAGAGGCAGTACACCGAGACCATGGGCAAGCCGGACATCATGCGCGACTCCGACGAGCCGCTCGACCTCGGCAAGGAGAGGCAGAGGAACGACAGCATCAGCGAAACGGAGGCTGACAAGCAGGACGGGATGGACAAGGACACGAGCAAGGAGTACTACAACAAGTCGTACGACGACGACAGGGGCAGGGTGAACAGCTCCGAGCAGGAGCACGACAACAGCGGACAGGACGACGGCGACTACTCCGAGGACGAGCACAATAAGAACTCATGAAATGATGCGGTCGTACGCGTTACCGGTCGGAATGTTCGCGCGGAACATCGATAGGACAATGTTTTGTTGATGGTTTACAAAGGTGCTTGAGTGTTATGTTACGTCATTAGCTGACTGGATTAATTGTTGACCCGTGGAATGTCGTTGGTGCCATTAGCCGATGTAATGTTAATTTAAATTTAAGGTGGAGCGGGTCGGTCCCGTTCCGTGCCCCGGACGGTGGTGAGTCGACTCGGATTCCTTCGCACCATGACCCCGAAGCCGCCTTCCACTAGAGTGACCCGTCTACTCGCCACTTGTGAGATTGTTTTAGTAGATAATAACTAGCGCGTAGTGACTTTGTATCGTGTATGTAAGGTCCCTGTCACGTAGTAGGGCCTCTTACATTGTAATTCCATCCAACTACCTCAACATTCGGGCCAATGCGGCGACGTTATAAATTAAAAAAAAAAAATATATCCACACAAATTGTGAAATTCCATCCATCTACCTCACTTCAATAGATTTTATTTAATATTTTATACAATTTATAGATATAATAACTGTTGTTTTATGCATTTTGCAGATTGCATTTATATATATACTATATAGAGTATATCGTAGGTAAATATTATGCAAGTCATTAGGTGGTCGATAGTGCTGCCCGTAGGTACGTTTTTTTACCATTTTTTTATAGAATACGCACTCACTAGAGAAACATTAGACTGTGTCACGACCGTAGCCACTAAACGTAACCTACGTCGAGGAGCACTGTACGTTTAGTAAAGATATGTCTTTGTATACGAACAAATATAACAGAGCTTAAAATGTACTTATAGTGTTTAATGTTATGACGATGTGCGTATTGAGAATCGCCCACGAGCACATACACCGCGTGTCGGCGCGCGGCATCTCGAATACATCTTACTGTCTTGAGACTGAATAATACTTTCAGAGGTATACCTTTTTGTGAAAATCGAGCGATTCGTGAATATTAATTATTAAATAAAAAAAAAGAGTTCAAATTGTCGTATAAAAGTATCGTGAAACGCATTGTATATAAACTGTGGTGATATGTAAAGTACATGATATTGATAATAATAACAAATAGTAACAAAAAGCAATAATAAAGTATACCTTGACGTTGGCTTCGAGCTGTGTATATAGGAGGTACGAGTAGTTTACGGGTGAAGGCTGTCGGCTCGCGGGCCACTGCGGGCCACTGCGGGTCTCCGCGGACCACCGCGGACGACAGCCGTACAGTACTAGAAGCAGAAGGTTTATTTTGTAGTAATGATGTGGGCTCGTTACTTAATAACAATTACTGTGATTACAATCTCATATTAGCCTTCGATAATTATACATATTTTTTAGAGTACAATGTTATAGTTATTTAGTATATCGTAAGTTTACCTTTAAGCGAGTCACAAATGATATTTACTACCCAAACGTTAGATTCACGTTATTTAAGAGATTAGAGCAATAGGTGAAACGTATAATCTTTTGTATGAGACATTTGGGAGATTATTAAATTTATCGAGTGGCCACACTAGACGCAAGTGTCAAATGTGACAACTGTCGCGCCGGTGTCGCCGCGAGCGGCGGATTTATGTATTACACGTAGATTAAGAACTACGGGTTGAATGAATATAATTTTTGTTTAGTGTGTTAGTGAGATGACGAGTTAAGTTAGTTTGGTTTGTGTATACATTAACTTTGTTGACAGTTAACAGTGTTGCCATAGTGAGTAATTATTTTTTGACTGTACATAAGTTTTGATTGTTTAGAGAGAGAGGTGTGCTTAATCATCTTTATGTTATAGAAGATTGACTTCTTTATTTAGAATACGTCGAATCGCAAAGTTCATATTTTAAATAGCTATATTGCACAAACACACATTTACACGATACAATAGACAGTTACCAGAATGTGATTAAAATGTATATTTTTCAATAAACACGTCTGCATGCCATAAAACAAAGTATAGCGCGGTCGGTCCGAGGTTCCATCGAAGAATGTTGCATTAAACACTAAACGATGAGGCTATTTTAGGATTGATATTTTACTGACATTTATTTTGCATGGTTATCTTGTACGCGGTTCATTTTGTCAAAATTATACTGAACATTTCATTCGATGGCGCCTCTAGCCACGCCCAAATTGTTGATTATAGTAATATTTTAAATACCAGTGAAGAAATTATAATAGTTAGGACTATAAGTCAATCATTATGCTCTTGGTATTGTGTAAAAAGTACTTTTAGTTACCTCGTGAACTTGGAAAGTTCGATATTAGCGTTTCTTCTTTATTTTAGTCATACGACTATACCTCATTAGCCTTCCAAGCGAGACTCCTCGTTTGTTTACTCGTGGGATATTTATTTAATAATTTTATGTAGCAATACGAGATAATATATTTAGAACAGGCACTGTTTAACTAATCCTCCTATAAATATAAACATTTATTAAAGTGATACTTCATTTTCCTCTGAGTATAAATAAAGTCGAACGCCCACGAGTGATCAAATGGGTCTCGAAAACTGTTGTTAAGGAGCACAAATATATAAACTAAGTTTTATCGAAGTGTAACTTGTATGCAAGTAGTTGTTAGTTGATTTGTCAAGTTCGTTTGATTATTGCAATAACTGCCATGAGGTATGCTTCCACTGCAAAATAATACTAAATTATACAAAAATGTAAGCAATAATATTTGATTTTGTTAATCCATTGTTTTTATCATAGTATATGTATCGTTACCGAAAGGTGACTCCACTGTATACGCCCGCTGACGGTGTTGCCATCGTAAAAACCTACCAAACGGTATAATTTTGTTAATTTGGATCTACCACGCCTTGCCGTTGTACATTAGTGTACTAGCTGTATGCTGCTTCACTACATTATAAACGAGAATAATAAAAATAATTGTTTAAAACTGTGTCCTTTCATTATTTATTTACTAGAAAAATTACGTCAAGCTATTGCCAATTTGTAAAGCGTGCGAGGATTAAAAACATATGTGCATCTATACACCCATTTTAACATTTATGAAAGTGTCCTACGGCTATAAGATAATTTAACATTAGCCCCTATTTCTTACATTACGGAATTCATTAGGAACTCAATACGATCAAACAATCAAATCAGGTTGGTTTTCATCAAAAATTTACATTGAAAACAAAACAATTTATTTAAATAAATTAATGGAATTACATACACATATATTATATCTTTAAATATATTAATCATCACATACACTTAACTACACTGTTGCCTAAAGCTAGATAAATAAATTACACTTCATAAATATGAATCGTACAATACTTATACATGTTACACTTAAACCACAAACTTACGATTCGAAGCAACTTTTACGAATAACACGAACAATCGTTATTACTAAAAGCTGTTTATTTAAAAAAAGTTTGCTGATTAAGCTATTTCCATATAATTTGTACAAAAAGTTCTAAAGCTAAATGTGAATTTTATTTAATTTCCTCCAGCTGGAACGCTGTTCTAGTCGTTTTTTTCTTTCTTCTTTGTGAGAAAGTAGTGAACGCCGACTAAAGCGTTCACTCTGAAACAATAGAAATGTCATCATTACTGTCCGATAAATAATCTTTGTTGTTGATGGTACATACCTTACCGAACACCTCGGACCGAAAGACGTACGTCTGTCTCTCATGTGACGGATAATTTTTATTCTCATGTACCTATTGCATTATTCTATGCGAGTTTTAACTTGCCGTTAACGCAACTCAATAGCACTAAGAATCGACGATTGATGTGTTTGGAACAGCCTACCAAACGTTTCAGTCCAGACAATTTCCATTTAAAGAGGACCCATGGACCAAACATATAACACGAAGAATTGAAAAAGCGTCACAGTTGGTAAGATAATTTAGTTTTATATTAAAACAACTCATTGACAGACCCGTAGCCTAGTCGGTAGTAAACCTGCTTGCGAAGCGAGGGGTCCTGGATTTGATTCCCGGCCGAGGCAGATATGATTATTAGGGTATGGGTATGGGTGTTAGTGACGTGTTATTTGTGTTATCCATGCCATGTGTGAGCGTTTATTTATTATTTTATAATTAAGTAACGAATGAATTAAGCGATGTCCATCGGCCAACTCGCACGAATCCTGCGATGTATTTCTCCATCAACACAATAAGTGGATTCGACATCATATCGTCACCTGTGATCGAATGTAGATCCCTACACAATGAACGGAAATATCATTATTGAAAAGTTCTGGAAAACACCAACGGGTAAGAAGATACTGAGTGTTCTGTGAATCCCTGTTGGCGAACAATGTCACAAGTAACTAATCAATTAGTAACCAAGAAAACAAGAGCAACACGTAACGATTGTATTGTCAACATTGAAAGGAATAATGGAAAATCTCGCCATACTAAAACATAGAATGTTCAATTGTTTTAACCCACTATTCACACATTATATAGTAGACCTTACTTCAGATTACAAAAACAAGTACTAGTAATTCTACTCTCCAAATGTTGGCCCACAAACTAATTTATACTATTTCAAGAAAATTTTGAATGAAGCTCGCTTTTCAACAAAAATTTGTTGGAATAATATCATATAAAAAAATATATACAAAAGAAGACTTTCGCTTTTGAGATGTAGGTAAGGCACTTACATAGGACCTAATGGGTTCATTAAGATCTCAGAATTATTGGTATTGTAATTGAAAAGCCGAACGACGGCTTCTGTTTCCTGCCAGAGTAAGTAATTAATTCAATTTGAAAGCAATATTTTATAGCAAGGTGGTTGTAAAATTTTTATAACGTCACGTGCAATTAACAGTTACAAAGTTCGGGCCGGGGACGATTATGAACGATAATGACTTTACACAAAATATTGGACAGTTGCCAAATTATTTTTAGATTGCAACATTTTTCCAATCGAGTATGCAGCTTTGTATGTAATTTTTAAATGTAATTCTTTAGAATGTAAAAATATCAAAGTGAATAATCAATATTTGAATAATTTTAGAACCTGTGACAAACCAAACTATTTTGTATTTTTATGTTTTTATATTTATAATTATTCAGTCAAATGTAATAAAGAACGAAAAACAAATTTATTAAACATTATTTTTCAAATATTTCATTGTTCTGATCCTCGCTGTCCTCTACAGAACCTTTTTGGAATTAGGACCTTAATCAACACATCTTTATACTACATTAAACACTTATCTCTTGAACTGAAATCAGTGAAATTAATTGCTATTGTATTAACACTAATTTAAAATCGAATTTAATTTTATATTCCAATTTAGCTGGCTTCAACTGTTTTAGATATAATAACATTTAAAACTATGCTTTGAGTTATATTAATATGGTATACAGGTAGCTTGATAAATTGTTACTATAAAAAATATTGGATGGTACACTATGTTTCAAGAAATATCGTCTAATAAACCGATCCATTGTAAAGGAACGAGGAACGAAGCGTTTCCTCGGAAGATGTACGTCACAATGGACTGTAGAATTCGCATTCTGATGCAGTGCAGTGCAAGTTCACAAAAAACTTTAACATGCATTGTCAGCCACGCTACTGTAGTATAGTTTACATTTTTAGATATGGATATAGATTAGATTCTTAGGTACAGATATTTTGTATAGACTCGGAATCTTTAAAATTTTATTTCAGTTATTCAAATCACTGCTACGAACAGATATCATAACAATATTATACAACTATAATCCCAGAGGCATTAATATCCCAAGGCACCAGATTGATATTACTTTTTTATAACTCGTATTGGTTATACGTTGCAGTATCAACATCTTTTATAGTTAAACTGCTGAATGTTGCGTATCCCAGAACGGTATCCAAAAGCGGATAAGATTACATTTAATAAAAAATACTTGAACTCCGATATGGAACGCGTCACGAACATTTTCATTACCAAAGCAATATATTAATAGTACAGGATTCAGACGTTCCCACAAAATGGGTACTATAGATAACACACAGTGGGCCTACACTTGACGCTGCGTAGATCGTAATTATCGCATCAACTAATAACTCATTAGCTAATGGTGAAAACAATTATACAAATAGTACATTGTGAAACACATCTTTGTTTAGATGACTAAGCATTTAATGAGAGAAGACGGAAAGTGGATCGATTGAGTGATTACATGGGTGTAAGTAGCCAATGGGACTTTATTAATCTTGTAAAGCTAGTAGTGCCCCTAAAAATAAATCTAATAGAAAACTTTTATGAATGTCAACTTATAATTAAAATAGATCAGTAAGAGACCGCTCTAAACCTTACAACGTTTGTCGATCGTATTATCGATCAGTCAACAAGTAGCGACTTGAAAGGGTGAGAACTTGTACTAAAATTTCAAGACATCCGAGCTTCAGATAATGTGTCATGCAATCGACCTTGGTGGTTGTCATTTATACATTGTTGAGCCATTGTAAGAGTTTTCAAACACCATTAGATGTGAGGACATATCTAACGTAAGTATGCTAATTGATATGATAGATTAAAAAAAGGACTATAAATTAGTTAATAATAATAATCCACAGTTATTAATAATGATCGTTATATAAGTACGCACTTGCTGATTATGAAATTAATAAAATTTATCATAAAAGGTAATGAACGGATGCAATTTATGACGCGACAATATTCTGTTACCGACTAGGCATGCTCAAACGCCTCAAAAACGAAAAAGGCCGCAGATGGCCTGCATCATGTATCATCATGTACATTGATCGACCTATTTCAAACGACAAATTATAATAAGTTTGTGACTCCTGTTTATTCCTACCTCCCTGTAGGAAGAAAATTCAAATTATTTCAGTGAGAATTACTGACCACTTGCCCCCTAAGAAAATCAATTTTCGGTTCACGCTCAAGCTAAGAAAATGGACATTTGATGCAGAAACTAACGAGCTAGACACTAACCAAGTACCTATATAATTTCACCTAATGTGATGGAATAGCACATAGAAAATCGAGGGTATGCATTTGTCTAGACACCCTGATTTAGATAACTTTCACAACTCCTGGAGACATATATCAATCTTCTATTGTGTTAACTTGTTAAACCACAGATGAAGATACTCACAGGAGGGCCAAATGCTATTTTTTGCTAGAGGCCAGTGCGATACCGAGCCCGACTAAACCACCAATGGCGAGCACGGCGCCGCCCGCCACCGCCATCCCGATCAGTCCCTCCTTCTCCATGCGTTTATTGATTTGTCTCTGGAAGTGAAATTTAATATGTGGCTTTGTAGCCAATTACCTAGTAAATTATCACATTATGGTGTAGTCAATCAATATTGGGTACTGTAAATAAACTTAGTATTTCAAAATTCTAGGTGGACTGTTGCTTTTGAAACCCATTGCAATATTTCAAATTATTACTCACTTGTTTTCAATTGCAATAAACAATAAAAGTATACAAGCACTCAAATGATATTGAACTATAATCTCAATACTTCTTTGATAATATATCTTAATGCAAGCATGATGCAACTCATATGACCTAAATGAAAGAAAATTAAATAAGAATTACTGTTGAAAAGATAAAACAGTTAACTATCACAAACAATTTCTAGAAACTTTAAAATTGTTTTTAATAAATTATCTAAAAAGTAATAAATCTATAACCAATTTACAGAAGGAATGCTCATAGCTCAGTAACTTGTGTCAATCCTATCTCACCAATTAAGTTAATCAACAACAGGAGATATATTAGATAATTTAATAGGTGATCTCTAGTGACAAAATTTCTTAAGCATTTTTATGCTTTAGAGAGTCCATAAAAGTGTTGGTTCTGGCAGTTATTATCAGATAGCAAATCTCCAGGAAATACTAAGTGTTATACAGATACCACTTAAAAAAATATATTCATCTTGTTCATTTAAAAAATTAACATACAAGTGGATGGAATGAATCACAAAACTGACTAGCTTATTCTTTATGACATGACACATTTGGAGAAACATTACATAACTATTATGCAAAGGACTCACCTCTAAGACCAAAACCTGTTGGTTGGCGGGCTCAATTTCTAGGAATGCCTTAACATAATGCAGGGCCTTATTGTATTCCTTGATCCTGGCATTGCCGATGGCAAGGTAGAACAGGTAGTCTCGTTTCCCATCAGGATGTGAATTAAACAACTCTTTTAGTAAAAGAATGCCCTAGAAAATATACATGTATTTCAATTACTTTAAAGATATTTTATTTTAAATCCAATATATAAACTTGTGAGTAAAAAGTCATAATAAATAGTTTTATCAATGAATTGAACATTCTGAGGAAATCTGATCTATTTCCAGATAGTTCTCAAATATGTGAGACATCTGTAGGGGCTGATTTAAATAGTGATATTCGTTTCGACGTAATATATACACACACAGAGCAGTTGTGTGACTGCACACTGCTGTGTGTCAAATAGGTGTCATAGTAGTAATTCGACTTTGGTTAGGACTGTGTAAAAAAGAAATTAAGTTACGGTTAAGGTACAAAAGGTCAAGGAAAGTGATAGATAACATACCTTACGTATATCCGTAGGGTACTTGCTCCGCACCAGGCACCATGCATATTCGAACTGGGCCTTATGCGTCACTTTGCCCTGGTGAAGCTGCTCGTGGAACACTTTCTCGAACTTCTGCGCAACGCAGGGTTAAGATTACAACAATGCACTACCATGACTCACGATAAACGCACAAAACAATAACGCTTACTTGCAAATCCTCCGAAGACACTATCTCGTCTAAAACATCCTCCATCATGAACGGTTGCAAAACTAATAATTTTTATCAGAACTTACTCAGTAAGTATTCAACATAAATCTTACTATTTTTCGTATTTTCCTCATAAATTACTTTACTGCATTCGTGCTGAATTGATACCTAAAACTAAAAATTGACAAAACCGACGATTATTATGAATCCAAATGTCAAATGACTCAAATGTCTTTTATCAAATGTACCACAGTGTAGGTAGGTATACCACGTATTCTTATATAATATTAAATGGAGCATTTATTTCATTTTACTTTACCATAATTGTCTTTACGATGGATGGGAAAACAGAGATTGATTAAATATTTTTTAAATTATTAATACTTATTTAATAACTACACAATGAACCTGTAAGTCACTTTTATTATTATCATATATTATTATGTCATATTGTCGCCATTTTATTAATTTTATTATGAATAATAATAGAATATTCGTAGATTACTTTCTTTTTCCTTTTCACTATAAATCGTACAAAAGAAGTTGTAAACTATTTATGGATATGTCTTTATATTTATTATCATACGTATACATTTGACATCAGATATTCAAGTATCTCTACCTAGCCTGTGTATTCAGTCTCCGTCATATCTCTATCTAGTCTGTGATTTAGCCCTTCAGTTAGTCAGCTGTCCAGCTGTCATCAGACTGTCAGATTAAATATTTCAAACATTACAAAGTAATAATCAAAATCAAATCGAGCAGTTTTCGATTACGCGTTCGACTGCTTTGTGTGATTATTCATTGTTTTATTTATTGTAAAAATCGACACTATTTTTCGTATTCGTTTAATTATTAATATATATTCAACAAATTAGGATTAAAAGTGTCAATCAAAATGCAGAGTGTTATAAATACGGTGAAAGGAACTGCTTTGGGAGTCGCCGGGTACCTCACGCCAGTATTAAAGGTGGATAAAGTAGTTTAACAAATTTAACAGATTAACATTACTCGCATAATTTACAGCTAATTATTCATGAATAAGTTATCCAGTTTATAGTAAATTGTGGTGGCGTTTATATTTTTTACATGCTAATAAGAATTCTAAGATGGTTCATTCTCGTAGCTTAGCAGTTTGGTTCATACTCATCAATGTCGAATTATTCTAAATGTAGGCTTTTGGTTCCTAAAAAATTGTTATCTACAATATTATGAGGAAAAACAAGAAAACTCAAAACATTTTGATGTTGATACTTCGTAATTAAGTTCTGAATCAAGTTGCTTACATGTTCACAACACTATTATCCCATAATAATTTAACATATCTGATAAAAATAGACCTTAGAATCATATTAGGTAAAACTAGAAATAATAGTAGTTCAATAATCCTATTGGTGGTTGAGTTTGGGCGGCAGAACCATGCAACAATAGCCAGATTAAATAATTGTTGCTGTTTCCTCATTTATAAACACAATAGTTTATTTTGTGATTTTGTCTTATTAAGGACTTCAATAGTTTATTAATGTTTTGACTTTTTTTTGCACCTTTTCAGCTTTCTAATAGGACTAAAATTATGATTAGTTACAGTTGTTACATCTTCTACTTTATGTCGAAAACTTTTGCTCCTCTGGCTCTTTACTGCCTTGAACTAAATAGCAATTAACATATTGAAAATAAAGATTTTTAGTTTTCAAATATATGAGTATTATTTTTTTGTAATCATATGTATATGTGTAATAGTAACCAAATAAAAAGTAAAATCAAAAAACAGAGAGTTGAAAAAACACAACTGATTTATCTATTTATTGATGTGTTTATTTCTTGTGCAACAGGAGTCCAAATTTCATGAGACAGGAGTATTGACTCCCGAGGAATTTGTGGCCGCTGGAGACCATCTGGTGCATCACTGCCCCACTTGGCAGTGGGCCAAGGGCGAGGAGTCCAAGATCCGCCCTTACCTGCCCCCTGACAAGCAATTCCTCATCACTAGAAATGTACCTTGCTATAGAAGATGTAAGCAGGTATGTGACAATAATTAGATTCGAGATACACATGGGTTTGCATTGAACATTTTAATCTCCTTTATTACTTTAGTTCTTTATTGAATCATATTGAAATCTTTTGTGTTTGATTTTAAAGAATGGCATTTACCCCGGAGTTCCAGTTCCTCTTGTCTGCTAAGCCATGGTGCACATGTTAGGATACAAATCCTAATAATAACAATAATATTAAATTTACTATTACTAGTAACCCGAGGGAATAAGTTCTAGCAGAGTCCTATAGCTGTCCTAATTGTATTTACTTTTATTTCTCCAAGTATTTATCATACTTAATATTTTAATTACTTGATAATCAAATAAAAATATTTACTTTAATCTGATAGAAATTATATATAATGAAGAAACATAATCCAAAAGTGACTCCAAAACCCAGATTTGTCTGACAGATCCTATGGTCACATCTATGAATTCTCATTGATGGTCTCAAAATTCTGATAATTTCCATACTATTTCCAAGGGATAATGATATTTTTCAACTGAAAATTGGCTAATGTGACACTACATTAGGTGTCTGAATATTTAGAAGAAAATACAGCCTGATACTGGTATATTTATGGTTTATATTGTGATGAGTTTATCGTCATATTGTGCACGCCAAACAATGATAAGGTAACCTTGAGATAGTTATGTTCATTATTACAATATGTGATGGACACAACATTAGTGGTACTGAAGCACATAGATAAGCTGCCCACATGTTAAACATTATTATCAATATGCAATTACAATAAATTATTATAGAATAATGAGTTTATCTCTTATTATTGACAACAAAGTTAAAATAATCAATATTCTGGAACTAGTTCTACATAATATAGTGCACTATGTTTCAGATATTATTTACGTTTTCAAATTTAGTAAAATAAGCCGATATTATGCATTGTGTGCTTTAGGTTAACTGGTTTACAATATTTGACCAGCTGATTACTTGGAATATATTTGAGTGCTACCAGAAGGTGACAGCAAGATGACTTGTGTTGCTCTTATGTCTGACATTATCTATAGTGGGCAGTTGACAACATTTTCGTTAAGGTTATAAAATCTCAACTTAAGTATTACTTTCAGATTTTTAACCACCTACCTAGTTTACTTTTGTTAATCATTAATTAACTAATTGTTTAATATATTTTGTTACCAAACATTAGTCGAACCAGTGGAAGACATAATACTAAATTAAAGCTTAAATAAACCAAGTTAATAAGTATTATAGTAAAATATTGTATTATAAGTAACCTCGACAAAATATAAATTTGCGCGGCCGCTCTACCTGTCCTCGGGAAAAACAACCTTAAGGCCAAGAACAGCGAAATCAAAGGTAACGCAGAGTGATGTAAAAAAATACAGGCAAAAAAAGGCACGGACGAACCGTCTGTGAAGCTGGAATAAAAAAAATAAATACTAAATTGCATTTTTTGATAACCTTCAAGCTTCAGATTGTGCAGAGAGGGAAAATATACGACAAATAATATTTTAAGATTGTTGTAAAAGTTGAAAGAAATCTAAATGGAAACATTTTATTCTCTTCACCCATAACATGTAACATCTGTAATTCTAACTATCTATGCTGTTCTTTGTAGCAATATTCACTACACACTAATTTCCTCAAAAATTGCTTTGCTTTATATATAAAAATAATCAGTTATCATGTCAGCATGACGCCTAATGGATGATAATCCTGGGAACACATTAAGCTTCTAGTTGTTTGAAGCAACATTATAATACCATATCCAACTTAAATTTAGGATATTTGTTCTTTAAGAGGATAACAACAGCTCACTACACCAAAACATTGTCTTAGAAGTCCAAAAGTTTCATTGGTGACATTTATGTTGTAGTCTACCTTCATAGTGATAGCCTGTAACATCACATACCTTAGATAAGTATTGCGAGATCATCACACAGTATTGTGACCTGTTTGCAAGTATAACATTGTGTTTTTGTAGTTTGTTTAGCAACATGGGATTAAGTGTGTCATTTGCTTCAGATTGAGTACTGCGAGGACAACGAGAAGGTGATAGAAGACGAGCATGGCGATGGGGGCTGGGTCGACACGCACCACTATGACTCGGCCGGCTCGCCCACCCTGGATGAGAAGGTGGGTGCAATGGGGTTTGGGACGCGACATGGGTTATTCAAATTTACAGTAATTTATATTAGTCTATCTATTGTGAAATAATCCACCAGCACAATATATACCACTACATTTTCGTGCCGTATTCCTCTCCTCCCAATTCAGAAAACATGCATATATAATGAATGAAAGTATGTACCATCATACTAGCATTCATAATTAAAAGCAAAGTGGAATGTCATTAGGGTAAGTTCAGTTTTCGAATGGTATAGTCAACCATCTTCTAGACTCGTCCTTTGTATGATTGCTTCATCAATGTGACTGTCGAAGTAATAATCGTAGGGCTCGTGTTAATAAAAATATGGAGTCCCGAGAAATATTCAACGAAGACTAGGTTTTTGATGATGACGTTATTTAAAATAACGATGGATAAGTAACAAAATGAATTCTAAAAGGGAATTAAAACAATGTTAGGTGTGTGAAATGACCCTGGAGGCGGCGGAGACGGGCGACAGCGAGGGCGAGGCGGCGGCCGCGGACGACGACGACGACGGCGAGGCCGAAGACATGGAGCACTTCCAGGAGTCGGGGCTGCTGGACGAAGTTGACCCCGTGAGTACACCACGCCACCAGCTCTGTCCGCCTTTGATGTACATTTTAAATGCGTTATATGTCACTAATATCATAATTTTTTTTATACGTCTATATTTATAATTTCTGACTGATAGAGAACACTCGACTTTAACTAAAACGTTTAGTGTATCTCCTAAACATTTGCGAAATAAACGTGAATACCCAAGCCTAATAACAGGTTTCTAGGATTAGGGCTCTCCGAGCTAAGGGATGGACAGATTTGATGAAACTATACGACTATCATCTCGATTACGAGGACCTAAAAAGCTTCCGTTCAAGGGTATCGACGCATTGACGAATTTTCTAGTGATGCACATGTCGCTTCGCTACCTAACGTTTGGTTTGCCCTTTGTTTTGACTCCAGTTCATATTCAGAAGTTTTTAAAATAATAGGGTTTCACGTTGACCTTCTAAACATAAGTATAGTAAACCAGTAGTGACCAGTGTGTTGCACCGCCAGAGCGTGGATCTGCGCACGCGGCCCGAGCCGGCGGCGCGCGCCGACACCGACGACATCGTCAAGACGCGGACCTACGACCTGCACATCACCTACGACAAGTACTACCAGACGCCGCGCCTCTGGCTCATCGGATACGACGAGGTACTCTATACTATAACTGTAGTCGGTTCTCTAGCTTGTCACTACTCTGTCCTGATTATTGCACTCTCCAAATGGCTTGTTCTGCTTAACTTAGAAGCGGTTTTCATCACGCACTTCTACAACGATTGGAAGTAAAGTGGAAAGGTTTGTGACGAACAAAGGTATCAATAAACTTGTACCTTCCGAAGAATAAGGTTTTGTTTTGACTACGGAACTCTAAAAAAATATGTAAGTGATAACGTGAAACTAAAGTATATAAATCGGCTAGACGACGGACAGGCACGGCGCGACGACTGACAAGCGAAACATTGGTTCACCCAAAAAGTGATTACTAAAAACAAATCTCACTAAAATTAACCTCGCAGACAAAGTCCGGGAGCGTAAGTAGGTCAACTCTAATACATTTTATATTTTTAGTGGAAAGTACATATTTAAACCATAGTATTACTGGAACTGTTAACTCAAGAGGATAAATAAAAGTATTCAGTAGTTTATCTCAGGCCTGAAACCGATTTTTTATAGTATTTTAATATCTATTCTTAACTTGTAACGGTGAACATAAACTCAGGCGCATGGTTTAGAGGAGCTCGTACGCTCTTACAGTGAATTGGCGGAAACTGAGAATCTATCCTTCGATTATTGGATAACAACGAAACCTGTGCAATCGGCCGCGAGGTGGCGCTGTTCGGGTTTCTGAATCACGCTAACGATAGTACGCTGGAGTTTATATAAGTGCGGCGGGGCGAGCGGTGCGCGGTGCAATGCATCTGTGATTAACTTTAAAGTATTTTTGAGTAAGCAAACGGCGTGAAATCCTTTGCTCCATATTATGACATGTATCGTAATTATACCTATTAAAAGTTAGCGAATATTTGTTTTTTTTTATTATTTATATGTAGCTGCGTGTTGAATTGTGAAGAATGTTTTTTTTATTACTAAGGATAATGTAATAATAATTATTTTTATTTCGGTCCGAGTCCAATAAAAATCAATAAAATAAAACAAAAATTATATAAACCATAAGGAGGATAATAATCATTACCGGTTATAGGTCATCTTAATTTCACATTTTCCTTAATTTTAATTACTAGAGACTTCAATCCCTATCGATCTATTTCAGATTTTTTTGAATTAATCAGGTTTATATTTTCGATTTAAAAATGACCTATAACTATAGTCTATACTCATTAATTAAATGTTAGAAATTTTCTAAATTGCAATAACTAAAACAAATATCCAGTTGTTTTAAATTCCTCCTAGTTTTCTTCTTCCCTTCCTTTTTTTTGTTCTTCATCGGCTTACAATTAATTCAAGTTATGGAATAGTAAAGATTTCATCAAAATCGGTCTACTTGTTTTTATGATGTGAACTCAAACGTGTAAACACGAGTTAATTGGTTTCAACTTTATATTTCATAATTTTAATAGAATATTGTGAAGTCGCATTTTTAAAATTTATTTTATTTAAATTGTATATTTACGATTTAATCTGTATAGCCTACAAACGAACAAACAAGCCAAGGTAAGTATTCACCGCGTGGATGGCACTACGGTAGGTATCACCGACGAGTTGGCGGTGAAAATTGATACAGGAGTATTTCTGATTACCGCACATTGTGACTGAAATACGTACAAAAAAGATCGATTTATGAGGAAAGGTGGGCTAATGCATGAAAAATTCTCTACCGCCATTTTTGTCCGTTCGCTATCATTCCCAGCAGTCCAACAGGGTGCGCCACCACTGACAGAGATTCGTTTGCGTTGTTACATTTCAACAAGAGATGGCGTTATAGCATTTTGTGAATCACGCTTTGGTTTGTACTGTAGCGTTTCCATAAGTAGCACGAGGCGGGGTCGTGGTGGTGCAACGCATTTGTGATTAACTTTATTATATTTTTGTGAAAGCAATAACAAATTGTTTGTTTTGCTTCATTTCTTCATGTTTAGCTTCGATTATTTGCTGTGACGTGATTATGAAGATAAAATTATTAAGTATTATGTTAATACTATGAATTGTTATCGTGTAACTGATCATTGACCTGATAGTTATTGTTAGTAATATACAGTTTGTAATCAGTAATATCTGAAACTGCTGTATTTTTTCCCTGTTAGAAAGCTTCCAAAAATAACATCGCCCATATATTATTCGAGGCAAAACAGCTTTAATTAATCAAGTGATGAGACATGAGTATTTTTTGTTGTATTGATCGATTTTTCTAAGATTTCTATACCTTAATCATGCATTTCTTTTCATTTCTTTCATACTAAATTAAAGAAATGAGATTCATTCTCTCACCTTGATTCTTATTTTCTATTATTTGCAACGGAAAATATAGAAGCAAATGTTGCTATTCTCCTTAGTAATACATTTAAGTACTCCGGGTATACCAGAATAAGGAACGTGACAAAATCTGCCTACTTTATCACGGGTGTCAAAAAAAATAATTTCAAAAATTTTTTATGAAAAATAAAGTAATATATAGGAATGAAGTATTAAATTTCGAATTCGATATTACTTATTGAATAAACTATATAAATAAGTTAATTTTCAGTTTAAAAGTAAGTAAGTGTGACATAAATAAGTAACAATTACAGACTCCATTAATAATCCAGAATCCATGAATAAAAAATTAGACAACCATACGCCGCAATTACACCAGAATAAACTAAGGATGTTACTAAACTTATTTCCAAATATATTAATCAACTTAACCCGTGTTGTATTTTGTCTTTTTATATATTTTGTATTGCAATAAAAGACGAAAATATACCAAGACCAATTTCTCCTTATAGCGTAATCCGCACGGAGTTGACGGCCTCAGATTTATGAACGTAATGCCGGTGGTAAAGAATTTATTTTGGTGAGTATCTGTAAACGGTAATGTCTGTGTGTGCAGGAGCGCACGCTGCTGAGCGTGGAGCAGATGTACGAGGACGTGTCGCAGGACCACGCCAAGAAGACTGTCACCATGGAGTCGCACCCGCACCTCTCTGGGCCCAGCATGGCCTCCGTGCATCCCTGCAGGTGGGTACACCTAACATGTCTATAAACAAAAGGGTTTTCCGACGAAAAAATATTTGAAGTAGCTTGCACAGGTCAATATAGCAGATGGATCAGTCTCTCTGCTTCATTAGTTCTTTATTAGAAGTAATGTCCGTCAAATAATTTAATTTGTTGACTTGTTGGTTAGAGCAACGTCTCCAGTTAATGATGCATAATTATAGATATCAAAGAGATGCTGTAGCTTCACCTTGGGCGGTTATACATCGAACCAAGCGGAGAATTACAGGCAATGACAATGTGAATATTCGTTTTTGGGTACTAAAAATGTAATTTCGAAGTAGACGCGATGCACTTCTATCTGATTTATAGTAGGTACTTAATGAAGAAATTATGTTTAATGTTATGATCGCACGTGCGGCGTGCGCCAGGCATGCCGAGGTGATGAAGAAGATAATCGAGACGGTGACGGAGAGCGGCGGCGAGATGGGCGTGCACTCGTACCTCATCGTGTTCCTCAAGTTCGTGCAGACCGTCATCCCCACCATCGAGTACGACTTCACGCAGAACTTCACCATCAACTAGCCGCCGCGGCCACCACCCACCACCGATCTTCGTGCATTTCTACTACCAAATATGTCAACGTGAAAGAATCACTCTATTGTACTTTTCGATGTGTAGGTAAAGCATTTTTTGTAATATCGTTAAATGATCGTGCGCCGGTAGCCGAGTTGTTGTTGTTGGTTTAATCGCCTTTCGCCGCGCGGGGAGGTTGCTACGAATTGTTTGTTATTCGTAAGTTATTTATAGAGTTCATAGCGGGTACGGTGACTTTCATTGCTCCTCGAAGCTGATATGAATATTCGGCTTAAATTGCTTGGCGGCCCGCGCTCGTGTGTCGTTATGTTGTTTTAACCGATCTCGTTTTTAAACACAAAACCTGTGAGAGAAATTTAAGGTTAAATCCATAAATTTGGTATTTAATTACATTTGTTTACACATATTTTAATGAGGTTGTCTGTGACGGCCAGGTGTGGTCAGTTCTCTCATATCAAATCTAGGATGCTTCGTTAAACGTATACGAGACTCGGCATATTGAAAGTAACGGATCGAGATATCAATCGAATTATTTATATCGTGTATAACGCTTGGCTAAAAAACAGCAACATTGTACGGTAATTGGATTATATAGTTATTTATTAGAATTATAAATGTACATCATGTCAATGTTTTATAGACGTCGCAGCAAACGTATTCACTGTTGTTTATATTCCCGAGACCTCTTTGCACAAATAGATAATATTTCCGTAGGTATTCATCGATTACGTTAAAAGACAAGACTGTGCCGTAAACATTGGGAACGTTCCCGGTTAAATGTATATTTTGGGGGTTAACTTTGACGATCTCGGGGCCATTTGAATAATTTGGTAATACCTACTCTATGAACAACCCACCACCATCCCATGGCCTTACCAACCTCGCGGTTATGAAGGCCGAATCTGGGGAGATGCACGCGGAATGGTGCCGCGTGCACGCTTGACTCCCTACAAGTTCTTTTTTATCTGTTCCTTGTCCCTATAGCCCGACTCTCCCCCGAAGGGGCTGGACATACAGCAACGCCTCGCTCGTCGGTGCACGTTGTGTCCCGCCGCACTTCGGCTCCTTCTCCTTCGTTGCGCCGCCTGTGCCACGCCTTGGCAAATTTGCGGAGCTTCCTATAGTTTCCCTCTGAGGCTACCAGGTCACAGTAATAAACCGGTCCCTCCTCCGCTCGCACTATCCCATTCAACAAGGCCGCTCTCTCGCTCTCATAGATTGGACATTCCCAGATCACATGATGCCTATCCTCTATGACTTCGCCACATTCGCACGCGCTATCATCCCTCAGCTTCATCCTACTCAATCTGCCATTAAAACATCCATGACCTGTGAGGAGCTGCGACGTAACATAGTCGGGTTTGACCCAGCTAGCTGCCATTCTAAGTGTCACGTTCGGAAAGAAGCAATACAGCTCCCGGCCATTCTGACTGGAGTCCCAGCGATCCTGCCAACGGGCAAGGGTCCTCCTGAGCACGTCCCTTTTAGCGTCGCCCCTGTCCTCTCGGGAGGCTTGGCGGGATTCTACATATGTGGCGCCAGCACGGGCCACCTCGAGGTCAGCCGGCAGCACTCCTGCCAGCACCGGCAACGCCGCGGTGCTGACAGACCGATACGCCTTGGTCAGGAGGACTAAAGCGGGTCTTTGCGTTCGGAGCAGTGCACTGCGAACAGCGAACTGCTCCACCCTGTGGTACCAGCAAGCGGCGGCGTAGGTGACCACTTGCACATACGTTCCTTTATACAGGGTTTTGAGTGCCCTGTATTTTATCCCCCACGATGACCCTGAGACTCTGGACATCTTCCCGAAGCAATTTGCTGCTCCTTCACCTATTTTGGTTGCGTGCGGAACAAAAGACAGTTTGTCGTCGATCGTGACCCCTAGCAGTGTTGCTGTTGTCACTGTCCTGATCGACGTCTGGTCCAACTTTACAGTGGGGGGTCGCTGGAGCTTCCCCTTTACCGTCATCATTACAGACTTGGACGGAGAGAAGCCCAGCCTATTCCGTGCTCCCCACTGTAACACCATCGACAGAGTGCTCTCTATAACCACCTCAAGCTCCCTACGGCTGTTCCCTTCGACGACGATTGTTACATCGTCGGCGTACGCAACCATGTTAACCCCCCCAGGAAGGGGAAGACGCAGCAAGTCGTCCATTAGCAGATTCCAGAGAGAGGGGCCCAGTACAGAACCCTGCGGGCACCCCATGGTGGCAACCTTCCATTCCACCCGGTCCCCAACAAAAAGCCCAACTCTGCGGTTCGAGAAGTAGCTGGCCAGCAAACTAAACACGTTTGGTGGGCAGCCACCCCTCTTGGCCTTGAGCATAATCATTGGCCACCAGGCGTTATCAAAGGCGCCAGAGATGTCCAGCATGAGTATCTGCACATATTTCTTGCCGGAACCACTGATGGTGTTAAGTACCTCCTGAATGGCAGTGACCGTAGACCTACCCCTAGTGAACCCGTGCTGCCGCGAAGATAACCCGGCGGTGATGCTGGGAGCGAGCTTTAATATGACTCGCTCCAATAACTTGCCCAGAGTAGGCAGTAGCGTAATGGGCCTGTAGGCCTTAGGGTCCGTGACAGGTCTTCCGTTACCCTTCGGCAGAACCAGTAGTCGTCCATCCTTCCATACAGAGGGGAAGACCCCCTCTTCCACACACATGGCTAACATCCGCGTAATTTCCACGGAGGCTGCCTTCCATATATGCTTTACCATTCGCGACGTTATACCATCTATTCCAGGAGCCGTATTAGGCAGTGCCTCGACAATACGCCCCAGCTCCCCAACTGACAGAGGAGACGCAGGTCTCCCTGATGGGCAGCACGCCCCCAGGAGCCTCACGCGCCGATGGTACTCCGTGTCCCGTGCGAGGTCGTCGTCCGGGCACAGAGAGCTCACCAGCGCGCGAGCCGCCTGGGGGACGTCGGCTGCGTACCCATCCAGATATGTTACGCCATTTAATATGTTGCGGGGGGGGCGTACACGGCCACTGGCCATGGCATACGCTTGCCCCCAGGGATCCGAGTTTCCCGACTCTGCCGTCATACGGTAGTGGGATTCCTCCGCCTCCTCCATCGCTCTTCTGTACTGGAGCCTGATCTTCCGGTAGGCATCGTGTGCTGCTTCCTCTGGGGGTCCGCCTATCTTCCTAGTCTTTTGCCACTGTCTTCTAGCGCTACCACATTGCCTACGCAGCGAGTCCAATTGCGGAGTCCACCACTCATAGCCGCGATCATCCCGAGGACACAGCGGCCTCAGCGTGCGGGTGGCCACCGCATGAACCAGCTGCGCGAACCTCTTGCATACTGTCTCAGCTGTACCAGTCCAACACATGCTTCCGATACGCTCATGAAAGAGTGAACGGAATCGGTCCCAGTCTACCCCACGGTCCCGGTAGCGGATTGGCTCGTCAACATTGATTTTCCGAGTTGAATTAGCTCGCCCCACGCAGAAGGTGATGAGGCGATGGTCGCTACTGCTCGCTCCATCGTGAACTTCCCAGCCACTGGCGCAGATTCCTCTGGTTGTGATGGTGAGGTCAATGTGGGACTCCCCATTTGGGCCACTAAAGGTGGCTGGCTGGTCCGCCGAGTTCAGGAGCCTCAGGTCCCGAGCCAGTAGCATCCCCTCCAGGCTCTCCCTTCGATGCTCAGCCTCCCGACCCCTGCCTATATAATGGTGGGGCTGGCTGAACCACATTGGCGAGTGGGTATTTGAGTCGACGCCAATGATGGCCCTCGCGCCCTTAGTCACATTTAGGACTTCTTCCAAATGGGCCAAATGCGGGTCGATCTGGTGCGAAAATTGGAAATAGGCCGAGACGATAAATAACGGGCCATCCTCCAGGTGTAGGCAGCCCACCGCACAATGCTGAGTGCTGAGGTTGTCCATGTAAACGCACGGGATGGCTTCAGATATGAGCAGGATACCTGCTTTGGATCCTTTTCTTTTGGAGTAATTTCGGGCATTCCGTGCTGGGCTGCTCCTGGACCAGAATGAGGTCCAAGCCCTTTTCCCCCGCAATGGATCTTAACTCCTTGTAAGCCATCCCGGCGCCCCCCAGGTTGAGTTGCCCAAACTTAATGTTGGGGCTGCCCTTATCGCCAGCACGTCTGTTCTATGAACAGACGTTCGGCGTGCTGGCGTGCTGGGCAATCCCGCGAGGCCGTGGTGTGCGTTGAGCTCTCCGGTTTCCCAAACTTCCTGCAGGTGGCACAGCAGCTTGTCTCCGCCTTGCAGTCTGCTGCCTTGTGCCCCTGGGCTCCGCACTTCCCGCAGGTCTCCTCCGAGGCTCGGCAGAATTTTTCTGGGTGCCCATACTGTTGGCACTTGTGGCAGCAGGTGACACTCACGTAGTCGCATACCACAACCGCTTCCCACCCGATAAAGACCCGCCCTTTTTCCACCAGGGTACAGCGTAGCCCTGGGCTGCATTCAGCAACCAGGGTGGTGCACCTTCCGCCACGTCGGCTCCTTTTGAAGGCGGGCCTGATTTCCGCCTTGAGCTCCTCAAGAGACTTATCGGGGAAGTTCTGGGCTTGGAGAGCCGGCAGGATATCTTCCAGGTTTGGGTTTCCCTCCATGTCCCGGAAGGCAACCAGCGGACGGCGCTGGCGCGGCTCGGTGACCCTCAATGTTGGAGGGACGGCAGTCTTAAGCCTTTCAGAGGCCTCCTTATTGGTAGTTTGGACTACCACCCCCGCATTCCCCACTCTTCTCATACGGCTCACTTGGGCACCCATGGTCTCCGGCTTGATGGCTGCTTTAAGCACCTTCTTGGTGTCCTCTGACGTTTTTATGTGCTCCATCTGGTCCTCCGCCGGGTAAAAGGCAATGACCGGTCCACTGGGCTGAGGCAGCGGTACCGAGGTCTTCCCCAGTCGCAATGCCCCAGCATAATCAGGCCCTGAGGAGGACTGCCTTGTGGCCTCCTCACCTTCCCGCAACGAGCGCTCCCTTCCCACCACATCACGCAGCCTGGAAGTCGCTCTTTCGAGCTCCAGTTCCTTTTGGGCCAGCTCCAGCTCCAGGGCGGCCACCAGGGTCACAACCTCCTGGCTTCGACCGCTGATGGCGTTGATGTCGGCCTTGTTTAGCTTACTAGTGCTGGCCGTTGCTACCCCCATGATATCCTTCAACGCCCTGTGCACCTTCTCCAACAGCTCCTGTTTACTGTTGCCCATGATGAGCCCTGGGCTTGGCAGCACTTCCTTGGGACCTCCAGTAGGGGGGGCAGCACTGGCTCCAGCTTGGATTGGGGCATTTTCCCCCTTCTCCAGGTCCTCATCATCCGTGGTTGTCATTGGGTCTTCTCGTGTCGCACTGCGCTGCATCCTCTTCCGGACTGGTAGAGGAGCGTCGGGGGAGGTGAGGGCCCTCTTCGCGCACACACTCTCCGAAGCCGACCTAGTTCTTCCAGTCGCTTCCGGGGGGGTCCTGGTTAAGCCCGACTTCCTTCGGAAGGGGTTGATCTCTTCTTCCAGCTGCCTCAACGTTTCCTGTTCCTCCAAGATTCTCTCTTCGCTCCTCTTCTTCCGAAGAAGGAGGAGCTCCCTGCGCCTGTCCGCCCCACTCTCGGAGCCGGAATCCATATTGGATCCCACCTGCGACAACTGGCGCCCTCTATGGTCGGCCTACTTGTAATGTTTAATAGGCAGTCTGTGGAACTAACAACTTCAAACGTCACACTAGTGACGCTTGTCAAGTGAATGACAACGTCAACGCAATGTAAAGTGTCAATGTCACATAACCTCGTGGCGAGCACGTGCCTAACCTCAACAACCACGCGGTCGACGCGCGTGGGTTCGTGTATTGGTCTAACCACAGGTAAAAGTCTTAAGAGGTGCAAAATCAAATAGAATAATATTGCACACACTTATCCTAAACTAAACTAAAGAGGTCCATTGCCTTAACACACAAAATAAACAGGAGAAAGTCAAAATATATAGAAAATAACCTAACCTACTTACGTGTCCTTTCACTTCACAATGTTCTCACTTACGTGTCCACAGTTCGGCACCAAAACCACAAACTATATAACAACAACGGCACAATTATAATTACAAAAGGCACAATAATATAACAATAAAAACAGAAGAAACGACGCAACGAATTCCGCTCCGCACGAAAGCTAGATAGGGACTAAGGGTCTAGACAGACGGGCTGCATTTCAACTGCAATCCAACCGCAAATTGCAGTTCAGGTGCAGTTTGAATGCAGTTGACACGACTGCAAATGGACTGCCAAGACCCGCCCCCCCGCGCGTAGAGTCAGTAGCAGAAACAAAGTTAAAGTGAGCGCGCGTGTTGTTTGTCCGTAAATAAAATAAAGATGTTGAGCTACGAGGTTATAAGATTTGCCGAAGCTTTACTATTACTTTTACTTAATCGCCGTGCTTGTAAACTCAAGAGAAATCGCGAAATATGGATTCAATTAATATTGCAATATAAACACGAAGGTGATTTTTATACTTTATTACCAAAAATCAGATCACAAGAGAAGTGCTTCTACAAATATTTTCGCATGTCTAGAAGAAGTTTCGATGAATTAACAGACAACTTAAAAAATAAAATATCGACAAGAGACCAATGTGAGAAAAAGTATCTCGGCAGAAGAAAGGATTTCTTAGTTATTTCTTCTCCTTCAGGCTTCTCAATAGTAGAATCTAAATTAGACGATCTTTCCCTTTTGTCCTGTAAATCTTTCAAAAAGAGTTACTGTTGATGGTATGTGCACGGTCGTAATTTGGAGGTCTCTGAACCACTTTTCATAGTGTTCATTGTTCTCTCATATCGTGAAAAATGTTAGTAAACAGCTGGTATTGCCAGTCAGCTAGTCTTCTTCATATTGGAGGTGGTTTCCGGAAGTGGAAGCTTCGGGAGTCGATGTATTGCGCTGGTTTCGAAAAGTGGATGCTTGGTTTCGAGAAGTGGTAGCTTCGGCTTCGGGAGTCGAAGTATAGCATGTATAATCTGAGAGTAAGCTCGTTGGTTTAGAAATTGGAAGATGTTGTGCATTTAAGATTTTCAGTCTTTCTTGTGACAAATAATTATTAATAAAAGTTTGACAAACAATAGCAATTTGCTAATGGCAAACTATGTAATTGACTTGCCACATGTAGTCCAAATGTGTCAAATTCATCTTGACGAATATTTTGAGCCAGTTTCTAATCTATGAACTGCTCGTAAAACAGGTGGTTCCACTGTAGGTGGGTCCATTCTTCGGACACGCTCCGCTGTTTTTTTGGAGACATTTTTTTTTCTTTTGCATATGCTCAGTGTTAGATTCTTGTTCTAATTCATCAAAATATGAGGACGCGTCGCTGTTTATATTTACCGCTGAATCTTCACTTTCTTTTGCCTGAAACCAAAAAATAAAATGAGTTTTTTTGTTTTAGGTGCCATCCACAAGAGATCAATGGATTAAAATACAAAAAGATTTTTTAGATCGCTGGCAATTTCCTTTTTGCTGTGGGGTTATTGACGGAAAACACGTCTTAATACAAAATCCACCACACGGAGCGCAGACTATTATAATTACAAAGGCACTTATAGTGTGGTGCTGTTTGCTATAGTGGATGCACACTACCGTTTTATATACAGGGTGTTTTGTAGAAGGTGCGACAAACGAAGAGGGCGTGTTCGGGGGCCCATTTGGAGAATACAATTTGGCCAAAAAAATTCCTGACCCTCCAATTTTTTTTTAAGATTTATTTTGTAAAATGTTCTGTTTTCACCGAAATTGTACCTTTTTACCTCCGTTGTTTGGATGTTTTTATTTTAATTTGATGTCTAATTATTATCTATTTAAAGTTGAACTTTGACAATGATTTAAAAAAAAAACGGATAATTCTGCAGATAAAATGCATTTAAAAACTTCTCTATTTATCCCTTATTACAACGATATACTAAAATGGTAAAATACTTACCAAGTTGTTGCGTAATGATAAGATTTCAAGTTATGTGTCTTATACCTAAAGTAAGGGACTAACGTACGACAATCAGGTATAAAATTGTTATTAATTTTCTGTCTCTGTCTTTCAATGACCGCACATGTGGTGCAATAAGGCTAAACTACCAGTTATCTGAACAATTAAATGTGCAAGAAATCAGTCTAGATTTGACTGCTATCACTGTTAGACGCGCAAACGATCTATCGTGATTCTTATTTGTTTTCTGTTTTGTTATTTGTTGAGTTGTTACCTTTGTTGACTGTTACCGTGGTTTACTGTTCCGTTGTTGACTATTACCGTTGTTGACTGTTACCGCTGTTGATTGTTACCATTGTTGACTCTTACCGTTCTTGACTGTTACCGTTATTGACTCTTACCGTTCTTGACTGTTACCGTCGTTGACTGTTATCGTTGTTGACTACTACCATTGTTGACTGTTACTGTTGTTTATTGTTACCCTTGTTGATCGTTATCGTACTCGTAGTTAGTGTTGACTGTTGTTGCTGCTGCTTTGTGGAATCTCTTTGTACTAATATGACGGAGTTTAGTAACGAAGAATACGCCGACATGGTCTTTGTCTACGGCCGAGCTTACGGGAACTCACGTGCAGCACAAAGAATGTACAGAAAATCGTATCCCAACAGAAGTGTGCCACATCACACTACATTTTCAAATACTTTCCGGAGACTGCGGGAAAAAGGTACCGTCCATTTTAGGGAACCACGATTGAGCGCTAGACAACATCGTGTTGCTCTAGATGAAAGTATTTTACAAGAGTTCGATGAGGATCCCACCACCAGCGTGAGAAAAGTGGCCCGTAACTTGGGAGTTTCGATATGGAAAGTTTGGACAGTAATCAATGCAGACGGAAGGCATCCTTTTCACTACACTCCTGTGCAAGGTAAATTTAATTTATGGCACTAGCTCTAAACTGAATTCTGGCACTAACATTTTTATTATTATGACGCAACACATATTATGGTCGCAGGTAACAATTCAGCGGTGTTTGCAGAAAGCGCTCAACAATAATAATAATTTCCAAACAATTTCCCCATCTCATGTTCTCAAACGGGTTTGTTTTGGTTTCAGTTCTCGCTTACAGTTCTGTCGTTTTCTTCTCTATTCGGACATAGAGAGCGATGAATTTTTGAAGACCATATTATGGACGGATGAATCTAAATTCACGAGAGAGGGGATATTCAACAAACACAATTCACACAGATGGGAATTGATAAATCCTCATGCAACCAGAGTGACCTCACACCAATACAAGTTCTCCGTCAATGTATGGGCAGGTGTCATTGGGAGAAACCTCATAGGACCTCATTATCTCCCAGATACATTAAATGGGGAAAATTATTTGGAATTTTTAACAAATGACCTGCCAGAACTAATGAGCCATCTGCCCAATTTTGAAGATGGACGGGCAATCGTGTTTCAGAATGACGGCTGCCCGGCTCACTACCGGAACATAGTTCGTGAATACCTTGACGACTGCTTTCCTAATTCTTGGATTGGAAGACGAGGTCCAATTAAATGGCCCGCACGTTCCCCAGATCTAACACCACTCGATTTTTATGTCTGGGGACGTGCCAAAGAGTTGATGTACGAGGTAGAAATAAACACAAAAGATGAATTGGCAACGAGGATTAATGACGCTTTCGCAAAAACGAAAGAAGAAATGTCTTTAAATACTACAACATAAGAAATACGCCATAGGTGCCGCGCATGTATTCGTAACAGAGGAGCTGTGTTTGAACAAAACTTGAAATAAAAATAATTTTGTATTTATCCTTATCTTTTGAATTTTCCTTGATAACCCATTTATTCAAGAAGTCATTAAGTATTTCAATTTAGTATGTCGTTGTAATAAAGGATAAATAGAGAAGGTTTTAAAAGCATTTTACTTCCAGAATTGTCAGTGCTTTTTTTATCGTATCGTTTTGTATCGCATTGCATAGCATAGCAGTCAAAGCTAGACTTATTTCTTGCACATTTAATTGTTTAGATAACTGGTAGTTTGGCTTTATTGCGCCACATGTGCGGTCATTGAAAGACAGAGACAGAAAATTAATAACAATAGTTTTATACCTGATTGTCGTACGTTAGTCCCTTACTTTAGGTAGAAGACACATCTTGAAATCTTATCATTACGCAACAACTTGGTAAGTATTATACCATTTTAGTATGTCGTTGTAATAAGGGATAAATAGAGAAGTTTTTAAATTCATTTTACCTCCAGAATTATCAGTATTTTTTTTTAAATCATTGTCAAAGTTCAACTTTGATTTAAAATTTACTTTTATTTTTTCGCTTTATGGGCTCTACATCAGTTAGTTAGCTCTGATTGTATCTAATTTTGCTTTGCGTGGACTACAGATGTATTAGACATCAAATTAAAATAAAAACATCCAAACTAAAACAGGTTTTGAAAATGTTATGGAGGTAAAAAGGTACAATTT
>DWPA01000128.1:0-32763 GCA_018251375.1 Calpodes ethlius
GGGACTCATAAGTACGTGAATTATAATTATGCGCTTACTAGTAAAAAGCTTTTATCTACATGTATAAATCTTTGGTTTTTTATTCTATTTTAGCTTGAAGGTTTAGTCTTTTGTCTCTTGGTCTCTATTATATTTTGATTGGTTATATATTGATAACTAACTTAGCGAGAATTTGTCTGTAAATAACGAATCAAATGAAAAACACATTTGATCTTGGTTAATGAATAAGGATCAGCTTTTGATATACATTCTTATTGTCATATAAACCTGGGTTTTAACATATTATATGTACTGTACCTAATAGTAGCAGAGTAGATGAAAATCATTGCACAACATGTTTATACTTAATCCATTATGATATAAGTATACGAGTACGTAGTAGAAGTCCAGTGACCTACAGAATATGTTACCTATAGGCACGTTCATACAGCGACTACGCGGTGAGTTTTTTGACATATACGACCGACGTTTAACCCACAATGTATTTACGACGCCGCGTAAAAAGTTTTGCGTTTTCACACACTTTCTTCTGTCATTGCGGTTCAGTTCGACTATATATGTCAAAATAACGCACCGTATAGTCACCGTGTGAACCCGGCGTAACGCTATTGTATCGTCAGCTTCTTACACTTAAGAGTGGAAAATGATGTCTTTTAAACCATAAGTGTACTTGTGTGTATGTATTTATATAATTTAAACATAAATATAACATTCTAGGATCCATACATTTACACATGCTTGTGTAATCAAAAATCTCATCGTTTACGTTTCTCTATTGACCCCAATTACGTGCAATAAAATACATCTTGGTAGGATGTTACTACGATTTCACATTAAATAAATAAATATACGGAGTATTCCGTTCTTTTCATCAAGTAATAATTACTTTATAGTAATTAAGTTTCAGTCTGAATGGTGGTTAGTTGGTAAGTAACGTAACCGGTAACGCTTATACAAGATGCGATTTTTTATTCTTAGCAACGCATCTGTGACGTATTACTAATAAAACTAAAAAGTAACTTAAAGTAATTGTTCTAACGTCCTTCAGGGGACTGTCCTCTTATTTACGAATATATATATATATATATATTTACGAATTTTACTTATTAAATACCTAATATTGACAGGACTAACTAAATACATTCCCTTCTACAGCACTATTGGAGGTTTATCGATGACGGATAACAAGGTTAGGTGACACTCCAAGCACTTTGACTGTCTTTTTTCATAAAAAAATAAAGGGAGGTTACACATTTTATGAGTGTACCTATATATTTTCAGTTAGCGCAATGTTATATGTAATGATCTATCTACCGAGGATGATAGATGTTGTGGAATAATAAGAAATACAAAATTATTATCGTTTATTGTGAACAAAGAGAACATTTTTGAAAAATACACAAATTGTACGTGATTACAAAACACAGTTTCTCATGTTGCTTATCATTCTTTCCACTGTAAAATTGACTGCTTTTTTATACATAGACCTTTACATGGATACGACTTAAATTACTTTTATATATTGCGTACAGTTTCAGATTAGAGTCATCTTGATATAAGAATAATAATAATTATTAAATTTATACAAAATGTCAAAAGGTACACGATTTTCATAATTTACAAATATAAATGGTAATGTTTATAAAATGTAGGCCCTTATACTAAAGTAGACGATATTAAGACTAAACTACATAACAACTGTACACAAATAATAATAAAATGTATATTATTATAGTAATTAGTATCTAATATTCATATATAACTTGATACCCGTGAATAACAAAGTAGGTATATAACTTTCGTACATTATACGCCCAAAAAAATGTTACGCAGTTCACATTTAACGTTAGTTGTAACTCGAATAAATGCTTATTTGTTTATCGTTGATGAATAAAGTGAGTATCTGTGGGTAGTTCTACTTACCTAAGTACGCGCATCAATAGGTGTCTTTGAAGAAGTTATTTATGGAATAGCTTTAAGTAACTTCAAAAATAATTAAAATACTATTCAAAGCTATTCAAAGCTTTATGATAATAAATATGTGTAACATATTCAAGTAATATTGTTAAACAATTTTAATAGAAATAAAAATGACAAACTTGATACATACCGACTGTATCGTTAACTACAGGGAGTTTAGATCTTTTTTAATTTCACGTGTAAATATTAAATTCCTCCAGCAAAGATGTTTTCGTGGAAGTTTTAGGAATTTATCATAAGAATACGTTAACCACACTAAAATAAGTATGCAATCAAAAAAAAATTTCATAAAACATATTACATAATATAAGACTAGCGTACTTCGCATTGCCATGTTACAAAATGTTCAAAAGTATTCCATTTTTAAATAAAATTCCTCTGTATGGTTTTGGGCGAGAATTATTTTTATTTTTATATTATTTGTGTATAAAGTATATTTTGACGACCTTGAACGCAATCGATACATCCAGTTTTAGGAAACTACTTTATATTTTTAGTTTAAAATATTTTTGTAGTGCCTCTTATGATCCACACTTGAGCTTATCTCAACATCCCTTACTCGTGGAACCGTGCTGAACAACCGATTAGGCTAGGGAGAACAGTCCCTCCTTTTAGATGTTCGTGGGCCTTTACCACCAAGCATAAAGACGGAAGTTATGTTGTGTGGTAATCTCTTCGGGGCCTTACTAATGATGTTTCACATGCTTGATTAACTAATATTTTCTACACTTTTCGGTAATAGTGTTGCAAGTATCGAAATTGAGACCAGTTTTGTAGTGCGTTTTATAAGCATATTTAAATTCACATTGTTGATGCGGGCGCTTATTTTATAAAAAATCTACATGTTAATTAAATAAGTATTATCTTTGGCACAAAATATTTATGAGTATTATATGCCTGGGTTGTATTAGTAAATGACGATTAAGTTGTGTAAATTATTATCGTTATTGTTTTCAAATATTTACACATTTACATACAAAAATACAATTTCAGGTTTTTTTTATTTTCCAATAAAGTAAAAAAAACATTCTTATGTTTGTTTTTTTATATATTACGTCATAATATAAATACTAAGCTTATATATATGCAAACCATTATATACAAGAGAATTGCTCTATTTCTTAAATCAATACATAATATTATACGTAATACCTATTATAATATTAGCTATAAATTTATATGAATAAATAGCATAGTATATAATAGGCAGGAATTGTATCAGTTTCTTTCAAAATATCCCTAAAATGATTTTGTAACAAACTTCATTTCTGTTTTAGAATCACAATCAAAATGCTAAATGTAAAAAATAATTTTTTTTTCGTCATTAAATAGTTAATACGTTTTATGATTTTTTTAAACAAATATTGCAAATTGTCAAATTTTAGGGAATTTTTAAATTAACTAAATATCAGTTTCACAACTCCGTACTCATTTCTGCGGTAGATTTACCGACCTTCGCGGACAACGACAAGGTAGAGTTCGTCGTACTAAGTGTTCCATCAGCATGGTTCAGTTGCTCTGCAGCCTGTATGCAATTGAAACAAGAATTAAAAATACATAAAAAAAACATAAACATACTTTACAAAAATGTAAAAACATTAACAAATTACTGTAAACTTAGCTTAAACACAAATACAGCGACAAACGAGTGCAAGATTACACACAAAATAAATAATGTTTAATCACAAAAAGTAATAACAAAACAATATGTAAATAAATAAAACGGTCCGTTGTTGATTAGTCAGTCCGTGTTAGTGCCCATAAGTGTTAAAATCCACTAAAGCATACAGAACCTACAACCTCATGCAAATAACACAAAACGTAAAACATAAAAACCTCCGAGCAACCGGGAGGGAACAAACCAACGTGCAGCTAACATTCCACTACGTGTCGGACACAAGTGGTGAATCCTGGGCAAGCCTTACTTACTGCGTGCTTTCTATGAGAGGTTTTAGGATAATGTCGAGTGTGTTGTCGTGTCGGAGATGCGCGTGGTGCGCGTGTTGCGATAGTCGCGCGTGCGTGCGCGCCACGTTCGCGTTGTAGTCGCGCGACTCTCGCGACGGCCGCGCGTACCGGCGCGCCAGCGACCCGCTCTCGCCGACCAATATGTTGTTGTTGCTAGCATGTCTCTGCGTATCCCAATCACACACACGCGCGTCAAACTACCGGTGCACACCGTACTTTTTACAAATAAATACAATGTATATTAAAAACAGAAATATTATGCATAGAATAAGAACCTGGCTAGTCAAAATAGAATTACTATTATAAAACTCTTTTAAACACTGAGTTAAAACTTAAATTAATAAAAAAATATAAATAATAAAAAAATAAGCCATATTAACCAATTTTATAACAGAAAATAAGATATCGTTTCTTTTTTTTTGGAGAATGTCTTAAAATGAAATAAAATAATATCGACAAATTCAAACCATCCAAATTTCTAGAAATACGTTTAATTATTTTTTTAAATTTTACTGAAATTCTTCATTTTTCACACACGCTGAATAAATAAATACGTAATAAAAATATTTTATGATTTTGGTTTTATTAATGAAATTTTATAATGCCAACATTTATTTTATAATATGCCTTTTTAATAAGATCTAAATCAGTATTTAAAAATTATCAAGAATGAATATAAACTGGTTTCAAATACTTTTGAATTGTTAACTATTTTGACAAGCCGCTTGAAAAATATGATCAGTATTCCCATTATAATTGTATTGTGTTACAATACAATATTTAATCTGTATAACAAGTTATTTAACATATAAACGTATTTTATGAAGGATTGTAAAATGAGAATATTTTAAAATTATTTACAAAATTTTGTATATATAGTATTTAAAGTTTTTATTTAAATTTAAAAAAATAACTTATTATATAGAATAGTAAGTAGGTACTACATGGTGAGGTTCCATAGAAATGCTATTAACCAATAATGTATTTATTTTTTCGGCATACTAAGTCCATTTCATAAAATAAAGAAACTACAGATACACCCTATAAAATCGCAAACGAAGCCCCTAGAAGCATTTAAACTATATAAAACAGAATAGTATAAGAAGAAAAATTATGATTTTATTATAACTACTCTAAAATATTGTGTTTAGATTAGTCTGCTATAGTACCCCGATATTATAATGATATTTGCAATGTAAGTGTATAAAATCTTCGCATAATTATGGAAATAAGTCCGTACGCTTTATGATGAAAAAAACTGTAATGGCTTTTACGGAACAGATAAAATGAAATTTGTATAATTGATGAATAACGTTATTGAGCAGCCTGTACACGTTATATTCGAGCGACCCAGAAACAGGAGCTGCGGATTAGTCCGACGGCCCTCGCTACCAATTCTGTTTTAAGATTATCAATTTACTTTTCAACAAAAAATCTTTATCATATTTCCTAATTTGTTTCAAGAACGAAACAAATCTCTTTTATAATTTATAAAATTACAAAAATGATTAGGTCGGAATTTTCCTCAAACAATTTTTGATCGTCAAATTTCACTTTGAAACATTGATATCTCAAGCAGGTATTGTGTTAGCACTGGACCTTAAGATTTTCTTTTGATTCAGGTGTTTCAATAACGCTAACACACTAAAGTCCATGTATTTGTCAATGACCTGAATAAGAATTGTCATACGAAGTCGGGTATAGTTGCGTCAATATTGCTGACTAGTTAACTGAAAAATACTTAATAAAAATCAGGTCCTACAAAATCCCCTACCACAATGAATTCTGCATGTGGAAAGTAGGAAAATCTTTATTTTATTCTTAAAATTTGACTTGATAAACACTTGAGAATGTTTCACATAATACCTAGCAATATTGTACAAAATGTTACATGCCGAGGGCTGTCGGATCGCGGAAGTATGTTAGGAAGCAAAGCGCCCACTCACGAAGAGAGAAAAGCCATCAGCTGGATGGGGGTAGCAGCGGGGCGTGAGGTCGCGGCGGCGCGCGGTTGCGCTGTCACTCGCCACCGACAGTAGCGAGCGCTGGGAGCCGGACGGGACGCGCGCGCGACACGGCGCTGTTGGCGGGCGCCGCGTAAGCGCACCAGCGCGCGTGCCCCACGGCCCCGCGCTCCCCCCGCACGCCCCTGACCCCGCGCCCGTCCACTGCCTACTCACTGGAACTGCTGACCCGCCCGCACCACATTTTGCACTGTCGCTGGATCTGTTAAATACAGACCTTTTTGATATTGATCTATTATGGATCGAAAATTCAATAAGATTTTGGATAACTTCCTATATATTATTCCATGATAAGGAAAATAACGTCAAATTATTTTAGCGCTGCATTTTTAATCGAGGCTGGTTCCAAACGCTCTGCTACTCCTGAGCACTTTGGTAAACCAAAGGTACTGTAAATAGGTTTCCTTATATTTCTCATTTATCATTTTCAGTACTAACGACATGTATCATCATGACCATAACAAAAAAACGATCCTCTATGAATAAGTATTTAATACCAGGCACAAACAATTTTGTTTATCATCTCATTAGATCGACTGTTAAATACGGAAAGAAAATGTTGTAACAAAATAACCATTGAATGTTAATTATTTTTATGAGAAGCAGTGCTTAATCTTTAAGTTTGAATGGGCTAAAATTTGCAAGCAAAATCAAAAAGTGAACGTAACATATAGGTATATACATAGGTCTGGCTACAATAGCTCAGCTATAGTCGCAATGGCCCTTGGGAAGTGTGTCCCTTGCCCGAATACCAAATAATGACATATACATAGGTACTAGAAATAATGTATGAATCTAACCTCTCCGAAGAGTACGCGTAATCTTGATCAGCCCCTAAGCCGGAGTCCGTGTGTTCGTGGGAGACCCGCGCGCTTCCCGATATCAGTTCTCCACTCGAGCTGTTGCTGTTACTATTCGTCACAGGACTGTACGGGTTGTTATTATTGGGCACGGGAGTCACGCTACTTTTGTAACCGTTATTCGACAAAAAATCGTCCTCTGATCTCCCCGTCGTTTCCTCGTAGCTCGGATAAACACGCCTGAAAACATCCCCGATAGAAATTACGATGATTCTTAAGAAGCGTATTTAACGTTGGAGGTAAAATGTGAAAATGTCATGCAAATTAAAAATTGTAACGTTCTATTTGGAGTGCCACTTAATCTTATGAAAAGAACATAAGCCTCGGTATTTATTTAAGTCGACGCTGAGGGGAGGACATTTTAAGTAAAACTTCCGCATAAATGTATCAAGTAATACCTATTTTAGAATTAATTGTAGATTCAGAATAAAAAGGTACATCCAGACCTTCCGTGTTTCTCGGAACTGGTCCTGTGCGTGCTGAGTGTACTTGAGCTGGATCTGAGAGACCCTTGATTATGGCTATCGTGGCCACTTTTGCTGTGAGACGAAGAACTCTTGTCTCGACTTCTTGCTAATGACCCGTGCTCCGCTCTGTAACAAACAAATTAAATGTAAGAAAGGTATTTAAATATTTCGAGACAATAGAGTAACAACCTTATTTTAATGGAATAAACAATGTGGTATCTGTAGTAGACAAGCTGTCGTTTCATTTGATAGTGAGAAGTAATTGCTATCTATGAATATCAGCAATACCAACGAAGTCACTAATGACTATCAAGAAAAGAAGGAGACAGAAAGAACTGGCTCTCAATTACCATTATAATATTAGTAAATTCCATAAATTTGTAAAACAAATGAATTTTGTCTGTAAAATTAACTCACTGTTTATGTTTAGATGATGTTCGGAGCTTAGTTTGTCGGGCGTGACTGGTTTGGACGACTGTGTAAGGAATTTCTTTGAGCTGCTCCTCGGTCATTCCCGCGGTGTCGACTAAAGAAAATTCTAGATGTTGTTTTAGTTCAGTAGGTAACCATTTCTTCTCATTTGGTGATCCCGATCGTGACCTGGTAAATAGATTGACAGGAATAATTGTTTGTTTGTTTGTTTTTCATAACCTACAACTAGGACTATAGTTCATATGTCGCGTCTATTATTAGTAAGTAAAGAGTTTCCTTAATATAATTTAGATCTTTCGCGTTTTGCGTCCATACTAAAAGAACACTAATGCGTAAAATGTGAGTATTTTAAGTTAAGTGAATATCGAATTACAACTCAGTATATCTAACTATAAGTGGCTTTCAATCGATAAGCTGTCACTCCTCTCTTTAGACTATACGGTTTAGGTGAGTAATTATACTGTAAACAGATATATTACTAAGAAATAATTTCGATTCAAATTTCGAAACGGTTCGGAATTCAATTAAACTGAATCATTAATAATTTCAGAGCCACTGAACATACTTAACCTCAATTGAAATTCGATCTTTATTAATTTTCAGACTATAATTTACAAATTTTGTAGAACATATGGAAAAGTGACTAATTCATTTAATTACAATTATTATTAAGCAAGATATTATTTTTAATTAATTACTTAGCTACTATACTCCCTAGCAGATTCATGTTTAACATATATATATATATTTTTACGAGTAATTTGGTGAAAAAACATTCCACGATGATATTAAAAACTTCTGGAACGTCAAACTGCTTCTTTTTTCAGTGAATTCCTAGTGTGAGAAGAAGTACAAACAGCAAGAAGCTATCTAGGAGTTTTTTTCCTACGTGCAATTTCAGCTCAACTCATCGCACTATATGAAGATCATGTACAAGTAATCTTAAATTCTTTAAAGAGCTCTATCTCTAAGCCAGCCTCTTGGCCTGAAATTGTAAATGTACTTATTACTCCTTTCTGTATCTATAAACGCATTGCATGCATTAATTAACGCGTGAACTTTGCGTTTGGTAATATAAATGACATACAATGCAAAATTTTATTTCCTGTTAATTTGTGCGTTCTTTGGCGCGTTTGGGCGCGGACGTAGCATTGTCATTATATTGACTAAGTATCTGCGGTAGAATCCCAGAACAATAGATCATACGACATTATCCTATGAAAATAACACATTTAAAATATTAAAAACTAATTGTTGTGAAGGGCGTTACTTTCTTAACCATGTAAGCAATTAAATCAAGACTCCCTGACAAGACTTCAATATGAGGAATCCATTGTAATTAAAAGTAATTAAGTAAGGCGAAAATATATGTTGATTTTGTTAGCAATAACTGTACATTAGAATTTGTCTTTTATTATGTTTTTTTCTTGTTCAACAATCGCTGTTTTAATGTAAATCAATGCAGTACATGCGAAACAGATTACTTATATATAAAACGTTTCAAAATATATATTTTTCTATGAAACTAATTTAAAAACTAAGCAGGTGTCATCAATGAGTAACACAGTGCCACACAAACAATAATGTTATAATATCCTCCAAATAGTAGCGAACACTGTTAACACGTTGTGTATCAACAACAAACAGTAAACTCCCATTGTTCAGTGAGCGTGCACATTTAAGCGGAATTCCATAAACATTGTTGGAACATGTAAAGCAAGTTAAAGCAAATACAATATGTGTTTACCGATGTTTCCTGTGCCTGCGGGGCCTGTGGGATGATCGATGCGTGCCTGTCTCCGGTTCCATTTGCGAACGGCGGACACTCGCTACCTATTTTGATGTTTTCATTAATCATAGCTAACGATGCTGTCCATAAGGTGTTTAAAGAAAAAGTTCAATGCATTGATATTAAAAAAAAAAATCACACATATATACCTATATATGATAGATATACGTATAGTTACATGAATAGTTACATCACAAACAAAAAGTACAACAATCTTTTTTTGTCACAAACATCTATCTCGACTGGGAATTGAAACCGATTCCTTTTACTCTTAAGGCAGGGCACTACCAACTGAGTTATAGGGTCTTCATATAAATTTTAAAGTATATTTCACTTGCATCGTCCCAAATTGCAATGAATAATTGGTAAAATATTGGCCAGAGGCCGCGAGAATGCAATAGCTTGTTAACGCGAACCAGAATTTTATATTTATTGGTAATGCTGGCTGGTATAATAAATGGAATATGTTATTATTGAATGAAGTTAATTAAAAATATAAAACAAAATTATTTTTTACATGTTTGAGCCACATACATAGATCATTCTTAAATAAGAACTTGTAAACTCCGAATCGGCCTCTTATTTAGAGTTCTGGAAACACATTAATATGACTATGGGGTTCCGTATTATACATGATGTATATAATGCAGAAGTCCTACTTTATGTGTAAGTTGAAATATCTATAGTTTTCCTTTAAACTTAACGTATATATAATCAATTTTAAAATGAGTTATTATGAAAATAAGAGAGTTTTTTACCCTTTATAACAATCCATTTCCTCATGTTTAACATTTTTTTATATTCTAACAGGTAAAATTGTGGTACCACAAAGTTCAGTATACGCAAAACCTGAATTCGTTTCTTTACGGTACATTTACGCCCATTTCGTAGACGAAGAGTCAGACACAAAAAGGGCCTGTTTGAAACAGTTGTACGAAGTGCTATAAAATAATGGAACACTATTAAGATAAATATTATGTATATATAGAGTAGGGACATTAAGCACGCCGTATCAATCTGAGTGTAACTTACTTGAACGCCGCTCCCAACGGTCGTCTGTCTTAAAACTTCCTTCCATTGCGATTCCGAATCGACCAGCTCGTACTCCCTGAAAGAAATTGGCCCATTAATAACTGCTGTTTGCAAAGAACATTACGTCGTGGTTTTGTTGACTTCGTAGCGCACGGTCTAGCATATAAATTAATGAGGTACTTCTATTAGCTAGCCATTACAGTGATTTTGTGAAATGAGGCTTGAATGAAGCTAGGTATATTATATTTCTTTAGATTGAGTCTTTAGAGTCAGTTAATACGATTGTACTAAAAATGTATAAAAACATAAAAATATGATATTACTTTTGTATCGAGATTTTATAATCTGTGATTTAAAAAAAATATTGTCCTGGGGAAAACATTACATTATGCTTTTACTTTCATATTGAACGTCTTTCATAATCTGTCTATGTAATCTATTTATGTAGTCTATCCACGTATGATAAAGCTAATTAATCTGTGTCTGACACGAAAGACAATTGAGAAACTATTAATTGGCGGGGTTTATTAACGTAATAGATCGCATCACAATGATTTTAAAAACTATTTGTGTTTCGCTTTGTCTGTTTTCTAAGTGCTAATGAGTATAAAGTAAGCGGCTTTCACTTATGTATAAGTAAGTTTGGGGTAAAAAATAAGGAGGATGATTATTAGTAACACCCAAACGTGACTCCAGATAGGTATTGTACAAGTATGTGTGAGTGTTAAACTAACTTGGTGTCAGGTTGTGAGTCGTCGCGCTCCGAGCCAGACTCGTGCTTGTGTCGCGAGCGGTGTCGGCGGTGTCGCCGGCCCGAGCGGCCCGACCCACGAGACAACTCGCTCTCGGCGTCAGATTGCTGCCTTCGAGAGCGGTGTCTGTGTCTGGCGACAAATGCATTAATTAATATTACTTTATTATTCGTTCCTTTTTTTCACAGATTTAATCGATAATCGAGTTGATGAACCTCTTTATGGTAAGCGGTCATCGTAGCTAAATAATATTTTTGTTGTAGAAATGAAAAACGTGACGTCATATGGTAAGACGAAAATTATTCCTATAGATGACCGCTGTGCTCTGTACTTCTGCTTTGAAGTAATATTCTTGACCCCCTTAGCTACAAACCTTATAAAGTTAGATGTGTAATGCCATTACATATTTCAGAAGAAATCTTTAAGAGACAGACATGTAGTCCATCTCTTTCTTCTCGATCAGCAAAGCATGGGTGATATCCTATTTGTAATAAATTTCTGTAAGCGAGGGTACTAGTACAATGATAAACTAGGCATTATAAATGTACATATCACCTATACAAAAGATAATATAGTTACACATAATACACAAGAACTTCACCTTGTTTGCAGGAACAAACCACAAAGCTAAGAAACCCAAGGAAGCATAACTTAAATTTCATCTATTGGTTACAATTCAAATCCCATCCAAGGTGTATCGACACTAACTTGCGGTTTGACCGTGAGTCGTTAGAGCTTTGCGAGTCGACTGAAGCGGAACGGTGTCTTGGTACAGGCGGGGGCCTGGTGGCTGTAGGTGAGGCGGAGTACAGGCCGCGCCGCGTGGGAGCAGATCGAGTGGAGCGAGGGGACCCGCCGGGGCCCGACGACGGCTCGCAGCCCGGGACCTCTCCGCTAATTCTTAACCTACATCGGACACAAGTAAAAATACAGCTGATATAAAGACTTTTATTGAAAATAAACAATAACTTGAGTAACGAGGTTATCCCTAGTAAAGTAGAGTATCAAACTGAAATGTGTACAGAAAAAGTAAAGAAATTCAAAATTTAATTTTGCCTCGTTGAAACGGATTTCTATAAGTAATGAAGCAGTGCAGAGACAAAATTCCACTAGAGAGACCTCTGTCCCTTTCTCACGTGCGTGCCAGCGTAGAATTTAGAATTGCCTTTCAGTGTTACAAAGAGACATACGAATTCCTCCAATGGAATATTTTATGGAACCAGATCTCTTCCCCATGTCAAAGTATTTGTTTATCCTTGGGTTATCTTCAACCTTACAGTGTATCAAGACCTTACTGACAATTAAACGAGGTTTCCTTTCTTTAGAGATCGCTATACTGTGTACCAGTTTAGAATGTTCGGAGCAAATGCATCGTCTATTTCAGATTATTTTTATTTAAAAATTTCTAAGCGCATCTACGTACTCGTATATATATATGTATGAACGGTGGTTCTAGGAAAAAAGTAAATGATTTTGAATTCTATGACTGTTATAAATGAATGTACGATATTAATAAAAAAGTTATATGAAAATAAAAAACGCAGATAATAAATGAAGCGTTATATTGAAGGCTAGTTAATGATTCTGTAGGAATAAAATGTATCAGTTTATTCCAACTCTGAAAGCTCCTATTTTCTCATTACGTGATTCTAGTTCAAATAAATTATATTTTTATGATATGCTTAGAATTATTACTGTTATATCCGCTATAGTCGTACTTAACGTGTAATCATTGCAAGAAAACCTTTTAAACCTTGGTAAAATAAAAATGGTATTATATACGGAAAACAATAAATTTCTTCATTTTCTTTACACATTTACATTCTTTTTACATGTACGTATTTTTCATGCTTCACTTTAAGCCAATATGTTATTAACTAACTCTTTTGACGTTATAAGTATATGATGACATTTGTATCACACCTACAGCCGCAGGCTGTCCTGTGATTTTAACCAATCCTTATTAAATTTCAATGTTCATGTTTCTCGTAGACATTAAAATGGAAACACATTATTTTTGATGCCTACGTGTTAAATTGCGGCTTATAATAAGCTTGCAATTTATCTTCTTGACTTAAAGTAGAAGTCAATATAAATAGAGGTATATTTGGGCTATTATAGGTCAATTTCTTTAGGTACAATGCAGAAAAGCATTCAAAGATTTAGTATGAAATATAAAATAATAATATTTTCGTCTTTATGTTTTCTTATATTTGTTAACTATAATATATAACAAAATTCACATTTAGTATGTAGTAGTTTATCATAATTACTAAGAACTATTTTCAAGACATACATATGTATTTATAATGACCTTTTTTACGCAACTATAGTATTCAGGGCTTGAAATTTGACCTATTAGATATATATTAGATAGATAGATATTTGATATATGTATTAGGCATAGTTCCAAATATTTTCATGATTGAGGTCCCAGGGTAGGATACAAAAATGTTTTATATTTTTTGCTTCTAAGTTTCATTATTTCCGTAACGGAACTGCGGCAAATTCATGTAGCACCGCCGGAAGCAGTTACTAGTTGGAAATAAATCGGAGAGATCTATTTTACTTTATCGGCTGTAAAATAAATGTTCAAAACGACGGATAAGTTTGAAAATACTCCACAGTGAAATAATGACAGGTACTTACGAGTTAGGCCTGTGCACTGAGGTAGGTTGTTTCATTTCCGGAGGGCAGTCTTTTATTCTCAAGTCTTCTAACTTTGGCACTGAAAAACATCAGTTTGTTACCAATTTGCATTTGTCAAATGTTTTATTCATAAAATCAGCTGGAAGATTAGTGGAAGAATCTTCGATCGAAGAAGGAAAAGACTTCGTTCTGTTTTTTTATTTTGTGTCTGCTTCTTGATGAACAAATTTGGAATATCTTAAAGTACTGTATCAAAATGTTAACTTATATAATGTATTTGTATTTCAATGACAATTTAATCAATGACAAGAACTTGAGCAAGTTTAGATTCTTCTATATGAGAATCATCCACACAAAACTATTATAAGCAATAGATTTATAAAATCGGAAAATAAGCTGTCACTTACAGTCGTGTAACGAAGAATAGGACATATGTGGGCGTGAGATGCGACGAGATGGTGTCCTTGTGAAAGTGGGGGGAGGCCGCGGTCTTGCGCCTTTTCCGCTAATAACAAAATTTAATACCATATTAAAAGAGCTTATTTGTGCATTATCATCTTAATTTGAACGGTGACTTCTTGATGGCGTAGTCTCTAATATGAATCTACAAGTTAAAGAGACTTAAATAGCTTCATGCAGCTCATGTCCTGTGGTAAAATAATCAGTCTGACGTTGGTCGGCGTAAAATCTTTTGATCGAATATGCTTCATCAGTGTAGTATGTCAAAAACACCTCTTAGGTGCACAACCAACCTTGCTTACCAATTGTACTGTGTTTTAATACTAGTTAATAGATTTGTTAGTTAAGAAAGTTAACTTAAAAGCAAAATTATATCCGTTCATTTAAATAAATTTCATTAATGACTAACAAATATGTTTAAATCAAGGTTTTAATTGTAAGTATTTATAAATTTAACCGAGCTAAAATTGTGTTGTTGATTTTTACCTATTTCTTAACCTAGTTCCTAAAGAAAACATATCAGCAGATGCTGGAGCAGTCTGCTGTAGGCGGAAGAACGTATGATGATCTGAACAGCATCTCCAAAGGTGTCGACAGGCAGCCCGCGTAGGTGACTCGAACCCATAAGTAGATGTTTCATTCTGTCCACAAACATCGAAATACACTTAAAAGATGCGTCATAAAACAAACATTACCCGGAGTAAATTCATAAAAGTCTGCGAAAATTATCAAAGTAATAGGAAGTAAACTCGAGGCTCTTACAAATATACAACAGAAGACAGTTAAGGTGCTTATACTTAAAAGTTATGTCTCAGATGACAAAAGGAAATGTTAATACCGTTTTGTCTTTGTACAAATGAAAATGAAAATTATTTGAGAGCAGGCTCTATTATGTTGTATCTTTGCTGATGTTTTAGAATGTTTTCTTCATAGTACCGTAAATTAACATTCCTTATAATTACAAGTAGATGTGTAACGGTAAATGAATGATCCTTAATGAAACGAATATTATGACTCATTTAATATTATTTAAAAATGAAGCGACTCATAATAGGAGCTACTGAAGGTACCTTGAATTACTTTCACGTGAGAAATTCGATTGGTCCCTTATTAAATATTATTTCTATATTCATTATGATATTCGATATTAGATTTTTTTAATTAAGTGATTTAATTCCATTGAAACACATTTTATGGGTATAAAATAATCAGAAAATTAGACACACTAATTGAGGTTAAAATGTAATTAGAATGTGATAATTTAGGAATATAATTTATTATCCCAACACAGATATCCTAACTCAATGTTTAGTATTCATATTTTTCACCCAACAAATATCTAATGATTGACCGATATGAACAAGGATAAGGTTTTTTCTTTATATTAACTTATCTTTTACCTGGAGACTTTAAGAAGCAAAAAGTGCTGCAAGTAATATTTAAAGTTTAAAGTTACCTAAGAGGATTTTCAGAATAGGTTTAATAAAATTAAAAAAACATATGCGAGACGGTGCGGCGTGGTGGCGTCGGGCGCGCCGTCGAAACGTTATCAGGCGAGCCCAGAGCGCTGTAAATACTGCGCTCAGTCCTACCGACTTATCTATAATTGCCTGCCTACGAATGTCTTTGAAGGAAGCAGCATAAGGTGGACTCTATCTTGCACTGCTATTCAGAGCCCGCTATCAGATGGAACGAACCAAACCAAGAACAGGGTCAAGTGTTTAGTCAGATTTTTTCTTTTTCGTTACCATTGCTCGTTTATTACTAGTAGTATTGAGGATAATAAAATGTTTGCACTGTCAATGTTTTTGTTCAAAACAAAATGTTAGAATTTCATGTACGTAGTTTCAGCGAGCTAAGTCATTCATAAAGCTACGTGGCCAGCCATGTGTTCAAATAATATTTTATTTTAGAGTTCGAGTTTAGTAAATTGTTGCAACGATGATTTATTTATTGTTTTGTTTTTTTGTGAATAGTCCATAAACTAGCGGACATGCCACCCAAGATAAGAAGTCTCCATCTCCATAAAGAAGACAGAAGATATTTGGAACAAGTTCCTTATAAACAATATTAGTGTTATTTTTCTAATAAACTTACGTTCTTATCCGCAACACGAAGCATGAAGTAGCGTCCTTTATAATAAAGTTTGGAAACACGTGGCCAATAATAGTTGGCTACGGTATGTTTCCCACGCAAAAGCAATAGGCCGCTTGGCGCCAGTCCCAAGAAATACTCCACGCTGTCTTCACCCTGTACAAAGCAAACGAATTCCGTGAACGCATTTAATAGGAGTTTGAAGTGGTTTTAAATATGGACTATACATTCGATGTCTATGTGATATTGAATGGTAATTGGCTTGATATTAGAATCAAAATCAAATGAAACATTTTGATGTAAATAATTCAACGGCGTATTTTATAGGTGTATGTTAATGCTTTTATACAAATTAATATATACGATGAGTTTTCAATATTCAATACTCGTCTATTATATTTGTATACTTAAACACAACTGTGTGATGACTGGTCTAGACAGTAAATTGTAGTCTCGAATTCAGTCTTATAAGGGGACCTATTTTGTTTTCTTTTCTTGATGTTTTCTGAGTTCTTACAGTTTATAAAACCTGTGTATTATATACTACTATACATATAAATATACTACATAGATAGGATGGAACAGGATTATTTTTATGAAAAAACTGTTGTACTAAAATTCAATTTACCAATACAGGATGAAGGTCGACACCGTACATATCAAGCCATTTGACTTTGTCTAAATAACTCAACTCCGCCTGCGCTGGTGATATTCCCCTGAAACAAAATCTCAATTAAGCGATGTATTTATGATATATTTAAAGTACTTCTATTCTATAATGTCTATGGATAATTCGTATTTCCCTATACATACGAAAAATAAATAAGAAAATATTTAATACATGAAGAAATTCAAAGTTTATTTATAATATGTAATAACAAAGTAGACTCAAGTAGACTCAAGACTAATTACATGCATTATAGAGGCAATGTGAAGAATTATTACATAGAATTCTTGGCTTAATTATTATCTTAGAATCATACAATCATACACTATACCAATATGGTCGCCCCTGGCCCAATTTTCGTCTCAGAGCCGTAAATTAACGATACTATTGATTACGACGAGATTAGCTCCTGTTATTGCGGTAACAGTAATATATATGAAATCTATGAGCATGACCTACATACGATAAGTACCATGTTACCGACAATACCCGATTAATAATCGACATAGCCGGCTGAAATAGCAACGGCCTGACCACATGGTAAGTAGGACCGACAAATATTGGAGAAGAAATGTCTTGAAATGGTATCCATGCTTGGGTAAAAAGAAGTATAGGGCACCCCCCGATATGGTGGACTAGCGACCTGAAGAAGACTGGGGAAATTTGCTGGATACTGAAGGCTCAGGTCTGGTCTGAGTTGAATAAATTAGAGGTTTATATGTCTAATAATGGATTTCCGAAGGCTGATGAATGGAGACCTACCATATCTATATATTGATGGAAAATTTATGAAAAGAATCAGATTGTTGATTTATCGTATAATATGCAATAGAAACAATTAAGCAGCCATAATAGAGTAGCTTGGGTATATCCTAAGTGATCAACCGAGTGAACCAACTGCGGCTGCGGTCGGTACTTGGGTGACCGCTAGCGAGAGCTTTCATGCTTCGGAAGGCACGTAAAGCTGGCGGTCTCGGTTGTTACCGCCAATCCCCGAACTTTGCCGAATTTTTATTATTAGCTTTTTGACACATATAAACAGATTAATGAGACATTCATAGTCAAAAATGAAGGCTAAGTTACGACATGACTTCGAATTTAGACTGGCACATTATTATTAAATTTAATTGCGCGTCTGTATAAAATTAAACAAAATTAAACATAATTCTATACCTACTAGATAAAAGTTAATTAGCAGAATTAGGTGTGAATTTCAATCATGTCTCGCCAGAAATAAGTAGATATAAAATAGTACAAAAATGAGGGTTAATATGTACAAAAATGAGGGCAAATAAAAACTTTCCGTTCCAAGTTTTGGGTTAAACTCAACATTTGAGGCCTCATCAAATAAGTTACTAACTATGACCGGTAGTTATCGCAACTAAGCGAAAACAGTGCGTTATTTGAAAACCCTTGAAAGTTTTAACGCCACAACAACATCTAGGGTAGCTAAACGAAAAGAAAATGTCGCCAATTGCTTTACAGACACATAACCACATAAACACAAAAATGTCGTTTTGAGATTTAGGCAAAGTTGGGTTTCAAAGGCAAAATTAGTGCCATCAATGTTGATATGATTAAATAGCCGGCTATTAGGCGGCTTTGAACTTTTGGCACTAGTGGGCCATTTACGAGTTGAAGTCATGTTATTATATTTTTACAAATACATATTTATTATAAATTTCTTATATGAAAAATAAACAAATTAAAGTACATAATATATCAAGTTATATTCCACAGACGTTACACTTTAAATATAAGAGTTATTACGTTTACGCTAAATACTTATACTTAAGCTTTGTAAAGGGACCTTAAAAATGTGTATGCAACGGCTAAGATTAAATACTGTGCTTAATTAATGGGAGTTTATCACAAAAGGCTAGCGTTAACTCCAACTGGAGACCAGCGCCGGTTCACCTGCTGTCGAGTGGGAACTGGGTAGGTAGAGGGTACACATAATTTGCATGTAATTGCGGCTTTGTCGCGCCAACGACGCAGACTGCATCTTTGCATAGTTATGAATTTCTCAGTCAATTAGACTAGGTTTTCAACGTTTCATTTGGGATATAACTGCCTGATATTAGATGAGAATACGTTTTGGTGTCGGATTATAATTTAAAATTACGTGTCTTTATTGCTTTGAGAAGGAGCGTTTAAGCGTTCTACTTCTCATGATATATATCTGGATACTTGTTTGAATGCGACAACTATTGTCAAGTGATTAATATTTTTAACGATATCAAAATATTCATAGGTAACCATTAAAGTATGTCTCATAATAAAACATTAGTTTTGTCTGTAATATGATAAAGAAAATCTATTTTTATTTTTAATGGTTTAAGCACGACTAGTAAATATTAAATATTATACTATTTTTATAACACTACAATATAAACAACAAAATTCATCCTCAAAACTAAGTTATAATACTATAAGAAAACACGTTTTTTACGTAAACATGATCTTTAGTACTAATAATGTAATGATTATAAAGAATTGGCAATAGGTACCCCGATAGATGTATTGTGTAGGTTTTAAGTGTTAGCATTGAGTTTAATAGTTTACGTATGTGATTTTCAGCCAGTAGCAGAGACGAGCTTTAAATATTTAACACTAGTTTAAATCCTCATTATCGTTTCAGAATAATATTAGATCTTTTAATAAATTATTAAATATAACATCAGGAAGTGTCAAACCAGCTTGTAAAATGTATTTATGGTTGCGTAATTGTAACAATAGTTCCATTTAAATAATCGTTAGTTCTTATGAATACATTCTGATGACTCTTTAATGAACGGCTCTATGCAAAAGACTGTTAGATTATAAAGAAGATAATAACTTCTTTCAAATTAGATTACTTCTTTAAAATCTTGAACTTAGATTACTGTGCAGTGCAGAGCGGTGCAGGAAAGTCTCGAAAAGTTCGCGATGGTGGTCTTTGTTAATTTGGCTCGGAGGAAGGTGGCGAATTTTAATTTCCGGAGTCGCGCCATCGGTGTGAGCGGCGGACTACGAGTGACTCTTAATTCTAAAACTTGTGCAATGCGATCGATATACGGAATTGCAATACTATTTAACCGCAAAATATGAAATGAATACGACTTCGTTAATGATGCCTTACCCCGAACCAATGTCAAAAAGAAAATGAAATTTCCGAACGTCTTTTAAAAGATGAATCATTTGATCAAATGAGCAGATTTTATATAGTTACAGTGTATGATTTAAATCACCTGTATACTGGCTAGACAAATTTTGAACTGTTTCTCCGACATGCTTTGAATATAAAACAACAACATTATCTAAACATTCTTACCTGATTGCTAAGTAATTGTGCCACCAATATCAAACTTACGCGCAATGAAAACAAAGATTGTTCGAACAAAGTTTCATATTACTATCAAAGTTTTTCTTATCGTGTAAAAATACAGAAAAAGTTTAAAACCTATCTTCCAGTATGTTACATACTGTAAAAGTTTAACTTGTTACTTTTTACTTATAACTTACGTTAAAGTACGGTGGATTTCCGCAGCTCGCATCTCCAGTTCCGGCGTCTGGTGAGTCAGTAATCTGAACTCTGACACGTAGCCTGGCGCGTGCCTCCGAGGGTCGTAGTCACCCAGCTCCGCTGTATCAAGGATAATTTATCATCATCATTACAATTCATTATAGTTAGCTAGGCTTCGACCCTGGCAGACTTCACATACCTAAAAATATTATGCAAAACATTTAGGTGCTCTGCTTCCTTTAAGAGGTTTTCTTTCAAGGAAGCATGTTTAATTAATTACTAATACGCAAATATCTTTGTATACTAAATGCGCGTGCACGATTGAAATCCAAACAGATCCGGCCGGGAGACCAATATTAATCCAAACAGTATATCCAAGGCTTAATGGTTTTGTTACTAACATAGATATCTTAATATAATGTAAAATTCATGTGATGTTAACCTAGGAAGTTTAAATAAACACTATATCTTTTGTCTATATCGTATCGTTTTCAATAATTCTATCTGTCTTGACTAATTCAATGGTTATCGATATACAGACCAAACTTTTTTTTAATGATTGTCTATCTATCTGTTTGTAAAACATTATTTCATATTAAAAAATTATAAGGGACAGGACACACTTTTTACGAGTCAATAAGTGGATAACGAATAATTTAAATGAAATATATTGAAAAAGGAATTATTCACCAATGTCTTTACTTTTAATATATCATTATTCAGTAAAAAAGTATTATATGACGCAACAGCCATTAAAGCTCACTCCCCTTGCTTCCTTTCTTTTCAAGTGGGTTTAAGGAGCCTGACCCACTATGATGTTTTACTTCTGCGTGTTAGCATAAAATATTCTTTATTTCTTGCTGCAGGTAGATTCATAGCACATATATAGGCTAAGGGACAACCGTTACATTTCTCTCGTTACGTTCCAAATTTTCCGTACAAATTTTGTCGAAATCTGACCACTGGAAAAACATTTTACTTTGTTACAAAAATTTTCTCAATAGCAAACATTTTTCACGACACCGTTCTCAACTTTTCCAGTTACGTTATCATGGAAGATATTGAATTTCATAGTACTGCTTTGAAGAAAAACATCTTAAATGACTGCTGCAGTCGAAAGATATCACAAACAAATGAACGACCCGTACGATTCCACGACCAGAGACAGACGAATACAACAGTATATTCGTTTTTATTAAATAACTAGCATACCAACACTCACTTCGTTGCATTAAAATATAATAATAATTCCTTATTGTATATTGTAATCGCTTTTCAGTTATTCGGTATACTAATTATTCATTATGAACTATATTGAGTACATGTATGTATAATTGTAAAGGTATAATGTAGTATTCAATTCATTAAATTAATTAACAATAATCATGACGGGTTTCATTATATTTTTGAATCGCTTCAAGATGGAAATTTTAAATGTGCCAATTTTATATTCGAGTGCATAAAAGTGACTTCTTTGATTATAATTTAAAGAAATATAATATGATACATATTTAATAAATTATAAATAGGAGTTTAATTTTTTGAAAATTTGCATTTGTTGACACTCTTTGGGTTTATCTTGCAAAATATGAAAAAATTAAGATTCCGTACGCCTAAAATACATACGATAACATATTTGTACTTTTTCCATAGAAACTTTAATTCTATGTTCTAAATGAACGTTATTGCACAGATTTCTAAAATAAAGCCTCATTTCTTAGTTGGCTTCTCAACTTGCCAGTGCAAATTCCTTAAAAACGGTTAAGCTGTTCATATTAGGGGAGACAAACAAATACTTTAATACTAAAAATAATAAAAATAAAACGCTTTGGTAAGACTGAATTCACTAAATTACAACCTCATTTCGGATCATTTTCAAGAGCATACCTTTCAGCATTTATTAGATAGTTATTAGTATACATACACGTTATGTGAACAACGGGTTGCCTTGATCTTGTTTGTAAACTTCCCCAATGTAATGACAACCCTGTGTTTAACAAATCGCAATTAATTTAGTAAAGGCGGATAAACCCCTGTCCTACCCAAATAAAGAGATGACACGGCAAACACTTGTAAAAAATGTGTCTTACTGGTTTATACCAAATTGTGAGTATATCGCGTTGTATCAAATTACAGGAAATTATAGTTAAGTATAACATATATTGTGGTTCTACACAGTTTGAATAGCATAAATTAAATGTTCGAACAACTGTTTCAAGGATGTCACAGGAAGCCATTAATAAATATATGAGTGAAAGACAATGTACAATTTAACCCTTCTGTATTATCTGTGGTAATAATTGAAAAATAGACAAAATTATCGTAGACAAAGATACTAATATGTTTTTACTGTTGTGATATTAATATGTTTTTTTAAAGCACTAAAGAAACCAAAATAAGGCAACTAGTCGATTTAAAAAAATAAAAAATACTACAAATTACAATGCATGTTACAAAATACCTATAAAGGCATAAAAATTAAGAGTATAATCTGTTTTGCAAAGCAAATTAGATCTTACTGCTATTTTATTAAACATTACATTTTAAAAAAACATCGATAACTACTTTAATAATAGCGAATAGAATTCTCATACAATCATACCGTGCGTCCTCTTTTCCTGTTTAACGTTTCACAATATTGAACAGCTGTAATTGGAAAAATAAACTCCCACGAAAGGCTAGAGAAAAAACTATGAGTAGTGAGAGACGCTGTCAGTCGTTTCCCGTCGTAATATCTTGTCCTCGAAAATCGCAACATCTGCCACATATGCGCATTACTGGCGAACATATGTACAGATCATTTGACGTTACATCATGATTTATTGTAATGAAAATAGTGAATAACACACTACGCTATTGTTTTCTTAGACATTCTGATGTTTATCAAACGACTTGAGTTCCTGTTACTGTGCGCGGCAGTTAAACAGCACATTATATATAAAAGTTCGATTTTTACTTAATTATGACCATTTCAGATTCTTTTAAGTGTTAGGTTCACTTCTGAATAAAGTTCTCTGCTTCTTCTCTCTTTCTCTTTCTTCTTTTATTAATTTACTTACATTTTAAGTACATTAACGGGTATGTCATATATGATTTCCAATACTACAGTTGTGTAACGTCTGTAATTATATCAATAGAAGCTCGTTATTGTTAGTATTTTTAATAAGAAAATATTTGTAGCGACTATTTCATACAGTTTAGAACGTTAGGTTAATATAACCATGAAATCCTAATATGATAATAATTCCTTCTTAAAATGAACGATATTAATGCTGTATTGTATAAGAAGTATTTTGTATGACTTTTTGTAACAAAATTAATGTATCTAGCTGTGTATAAGCAACATAAAAACTCGCCTTATTTAAATTGGTAGTTAGTATACAAAAAACACGATAATGGGCCGAGATATCCGCTTTCCCGTGTTGATATAATAGTCATTATTTTGTCAAAGAACCCTTGTTATTTTCAAATATCTGGTTCTAATAACGATTCGGGTGTACTTAACATATTTGGTGTTCAAAAATAACCATATAAAACCTTTTAAAAATACAATTAACTACAAGTATTTTCCCCTTACCGACAGCCTCTACAGGCTATTATCTAGGACAGAAGAGGAAATAGATATAAAAACCTCATAGACCTACTTTTTATGTAGGGTGCCGTTTTATGTAACATTGATCTATGCTTCACCTATATGTAGAAGTGAAGGGATGAAGCATTGTTAAATTACAACTTACCCTCTTGGGTAAGAAAAGGGGCTATGTGACCTGACCTATTACTGACCTCTTGTGCCTTCTCACAATCTTCAGTATTATAGATATATTTATATTTGCTAAATATCTACAGTTTATTCGAAATTTTACTAACCATCACGTTTAATATTAGTTTCATACTTAATAGTAAAAGTGCAGTACGTTTATATGGTATATATATTCAAACATAGCTTTGTAACGCTTAGACGATTAATTTCTTAATAATATAATGTTGCCCTAAAGTGAAGCACAAAAAAGATGTACATGTGCGATAATATAGTGTACTGACGAAAGCCGACACGCACAAAAGTGTGGGAATGTCTGCTTTAAACAATGAAAAGTGGTACCGAATCAGTTATTATAAAGAAAATGGGGGAATATCTTATTTTCCATATATAATATCTTTGAATAGATGGCGAAATTTTAATCTTATTAAGATAGCTTTTAAAGGCTTTCTTGCAATAGTTACACATTACGTACAGCTATTGCAGTGCCTAGTATTAATATTCTAAGTCTTCAAGCAAAAATGTAATACTGAATCCCTTATAAACTAATTAATTATAAAAATGTAATAGCCTACATAGATCACATAAAATAAAATGGAAAAGAAAACTATTCCATTTTTCTGTTAGAAATAGTTATTACGATACGATATTTTATAACTTATAATCATAATTATCTAGTTTTCTTTTAAAAAAATAATCATATTAAGAATCGCAATCCTTGCGTACTTCTCTAATAAAATAGAATCGTATTATAAAAAATGTACTCGCGTATTAACTCTTCATTTCTGCAACATTTTTAATCTCAGTAAAAGTTTTCTGATGCACATTATGCACTTACTTCTCTCAGTAGGTCACTTAGAATCAAAATGGTTTGTGTAAATCATATCTCATCAGTAATATTACGTTTTGTGCTTATATATATCGCAGTATAATCCAAGAGCAGTATATATTGTGCATAATGTTAATATTATCTGTATTACATCGAATGTGGTATACCGTTAACATAAACACATAACATTATCGGAAATTGATTTCAACATGACGTCATAGCGCGAGATCGTCCAACGGTTTCTATCAAACGTTACGTCAAGTTATAAACGTAGCGTTAACGTTTCATATTTATGTTTAGATGTGAAAATATTAGGTCATGTACACACGATCTACTGTTAAAAAATGTTTACCTACTCAGCTATGTTACCATATGTATAATCGAGAAGATTACAATCTTTAATTCCACTAACTAGTACAAAATTTAAGGATAAAACATACATAAATATGAAAAATATATTACATGTGAAATAAAAAAGAAATGACACTTTAAAATTGTACTAGCGTGTGACACGCCACGGTCTAGCTGATACGGCTCATATTAAGAAATAATTCCTGGATGACCGAGCTTTGCTCGGTGCTTTTTTTTAGTATATCATGTTTTTTTTTCAATTATATTTACTTATAACAATGAAAATTACTTACTGATGAAATATGAATAATATGTTTTGATCTTACCGATAAAAGAATGGATGTATTTATTTCTTACAAGAAGAAGAAACTCGAAAAAAGAGAAACAATAAAAGAAATAATTCGACCGACATTTGAACTCGGGTTTCCTGCGTTTTCTAACTTCCAAAATGATGGCGAAATTTAGCTTTGTATTCTAATAATATTGTAGGAGATTTTTATTCAATGAAAACACGGTTAAAACGACATTTTCTAAAAATATAACCTAGCTAGATCGGATTATAGCCCCTGAAACCGCCTACATACAAAATTTCAAAAAAATTGTTGCAGCCGTTTCCGACTTCGTTGAGATAATATAATAATATATATCAGCAATTCTTGTATATATACCATACACAAGAATTGCTCGTTTAAAGATAATAGATTTTATATTATATCGATTCTAGGCAAATCGTCCTTTATTGTCCTTTCGAGGTCCTTGCGCTACTACTAGTTTATTAGAATAGGCCAAATAGCGTGACAGATGAGTTGGAAACTAAAATATGTAGACTTTATTAATATATTTCTCAGCTATTTACTGAAACATTTAAATTTTTTTTGTCACCATGTATTTAGTGTATATTTTAATAACATATAATTATGTACAGAATAAAATGTAAGTACTATAGTAAATTGTATATCTTGGTTTTAAACGACTATTTTTAATGATAGTGTTTTTTTGAACCCAGAGCGGAGCAAAGGATTATAGAATAGAATCCCGAGCATAGCGAAGGATTGTAAAGTAGAATCCGGAATACAACGAGGGATTCAAAGTACGTCACACGAACGTAAAATAATAATTTATGCTGAGGTGGCGGTTCATCACCTTCTATGACAAAATAAGCAAATACAATTATGAATAAGAAAGTAAGTAAAATTTCAGTTAGAATAACGAAGGCGGACTTAACTTCACGCGTTTTTTATTTTTTTCAAATTTTATTTATTTGGCTAACGCGCGGTTCCCTATATCATACACCTTGTTATTTGTCCATATAATATTTCCCAACCGAAAATCGAATTCGAATTCTAAAAAAAGTATATATCGCGATATACAGAACGAATATTATGCCTACAAGTTTTTAGACATTCGCCTATAACCATTAGTATTTTAAACAAGCACGAACAACCTGCGTATTTGTTTATTCGGTTCCCTTAATATTAGTGAGCAGACCAAAAAGCCGTGGAATTCTGTTGGCCACAAGCGATATATGTAATAATCGACTGCATCTAGAGCTTTGATTTGCACAGTCAACCGCGGCTGTGCAGCTCTGAGCCATTTCGCAAACATACGCCCGCCAACGGTCTGTTAAGTGTATTCACGGCCTATGGAAAACGTTTGAAAGGGCTGGACGCAGATGTTTTATCGATACTTTTCACATAAAATGAACACAAATGGGACAAGGGCAACCCGTGCTATAAAACTTTTAGAGGCAAAGCATGTTTTCTTTTGTTATTTTATCGGAAAAACTCCTGGTACTTTCCTGTAGAAAACCCAAAGTGAAAAGTTATCTGAACATTAAATTTTATATTATTTATAGAATATATATATTTGCATAAAAAATGTAAGATAACATTTTTAGGGTCCGCTAGTTAAAACGAAGCCCTTATACTTTTTTCATGTCCGTCAACAGTATAATGGAGAAATTCTTAGTACTAGAGATTGCAATTTGGGATAGATATACAAAATATTTATCATGCCCGTAAAGCGGTAGTAGTATCTTAAAAAAATATTCTTTAATAACACGTCAACCAAAAAACCGTTTTTCTGTTACAGGAATTCGTTTGCGGAGTATTAAGCTTTAAAGTGATAATTTTGTATAGAGTTGTGTGTCCCTCTATCTCCCACAAGGAAGGTGTTAGATATATGAAAAACTAAGGAATAAGAGAAAATACAGGGTTTATTTTTATTGGGAATAGAAAAAATATATAAAAGCTTTTGTATTACATGAAGTGAAATAGAAGTAAAATGAATTTATATGAATAAGACTATATGAATTACTGACAGGAACAATATCGAATATTACTAAAATATTGGAGTTTACGTATCTTTAAAAAGTGGAATTTTTACTCTGAACCAAACATAATCAAGCCTTTTTAACATAATAAAACGCTAACGGGGACTGGCTGACGCCTGACGAGGGAAGAAAAAAAGTCAAGAAAAATGGAAATATTTTTAATTTTTCAAGACCGGTTCCCGAATGAACAGTATGTTTTTCTCGGTTTCAGAAAATCTTAAATGTTAGTTCCTCAATATAAATTCAACGTTTATTAAATTTTACTTTATAAAGGGTTAGTTTTTTACAAAATGAAAGTACTTAAATATTAAAAGTACAACTTTATATTGCTTTATGTATAGAATATTTTTAAATCGTGGAACACGAAAAGGTGCCAGTCAGAGTCTTAAAAATTATAAAAACTGTTTTATCGTTTTATTTTAAAATAACACAGTTGGTGAAGAATAATTCTGTACTTTGTTTTGTAAATATAATGTGACTAACTCCCAGTGGAACATATAACTAACGATTACTAATACTAACTAATAAACCTCTAGTCATTTTCTTACTAACGAATAATATTAAAATCTATACTAATAAAACTTTCTAACTATAATCTCTCCTACAGTCCCATTCGAGGTTTGATACAGATGTCGCTGAGTGGAAAGGGATGCTAGCAGAGCAAGCCTGATTGCAATATCAGAAAAAACGGGAAAATGACTAAAGAGATTAAATTACCACTGGCCACATTTGTAACGTATTTTATACGTTATTCGACAGTATGTAGACTATGTTTAACGAGAAATATAGGTGGACCTGTATCCATGGGATTAGAGATGGCATGCGATATGTAAATTAAAGACGGTAAAAATGCCAGAATAAATGGACAACAAGGATTTGGTGCAACTATAATTTGTATATTCGTACCTAACTTTCATTGTTGAAGTATAAAAAAGATAATGTATTGATTCAAATGAACTAAACATTCCTAAACATGTTCAGTTTGTCATTCTTAACTGTTAAAAAATCTGACTTTAATTAAATAATTAAGTTTAATCAAAATCATTCACTTAGATAAACAATTAGATGCTTGATTAAAATGGTAGCAATTTTTAGGGATACTTGGATGTACTATTTATAAATACAAGGAATTGAAATTAACTACAGAAAGAAGTTTCATTTCCCTTAAGAATTTATATAAATGTCCGATGAATTTCAATTATGAAGTGCCGACAGGTCTGACATTTATTGAAAAAAGATGGCTAAAAATATTTTTTCTATTAAAAATAGTGATTGAAAGTCAGTAATCATTTAAATGATGTAAAAGTATCATCAAAATAATAAAACAGCAGTATATTAATTACCAAACGTAACGTAGGCCGAGCAATATATTGTATGAATCCTTTTAATCTACTCTCAATCGAAAGTGTAATTTCACGTAATCCCGGACGGCGGTCGCACGGTTTCATATCGCTCACCATCCAAGCGATTGCCCATCCAGTTGATTAATGTGAAGTGTTTGTCGAGCCGGCTAACTTGTTGCGAAGGACGAGCCATTGTCTACATTCACCGTACTTCCAAACAGAAAACGACTTCGCGAACAGGCATCTAAAATAGATGGCGGCCAGCAGTGACAAATAGAGTTTCGTCGTTCGTTCACTCAATGGAACGTCTTTTTTCGGGATCGTGTACTGTTACAAGGGGCAGAGAAACCTAACGAGCTGGAATATTTGTTATATAAAAAATGTTCGTCATTATTATAGGTATTTCAATTTGCTATGAGCATATGTATGTTGTAACTTTTTGGACTGGTATTGTGAAACTATGTAGACTAATAGTGTGGTAGCGGCCTAGAATATTGATCCTAATCCCATGCTGGCAAAATATGGCAGTGTAAGGGGCGACAGAAGCAAGTCCCTTGCTTGGTGCCAGGACGTCGCGTAAGGATTATATCATCAATATTATTATTAACTCGTTAATATAATTACAGAACCTGATATTTTGCTGTGAAACTCGCCTGACTCTTTACCACCCTTCTGCGTGAGTCAGCCGGCAAACGACTCGTAGTGAAATGGAATTTAAAAGCCTTTTTACTTGACCGACAACATATTGACATATGCTTTTGGTGTTGTTTGTTCCCATAGAAGATGGTTGATTTTTTTCAGTATTTCCCTTGAGGCAGAAGCTAAGTACACATAAATATGTATTTAATAAGCGTTACAGAAAATCATGGATATATTGCTTAAGGAAAAAATACCTCATTATTCAGATATCTACAATAATATTACAAATTGCGAGAGTTGGTTTCTTTGTTTGTTTGTCCTTCTTTCACGGCGCAACGGAGCGTCGTTATGGTATAATTGTTGATGTGGAGATAGTTGAGAGGATGAAGAGTGCCATAGGCTACTTTTTATCGCGAAAAAACATTTTATTTGCATGGTAAGATCTATGACGAAGTATGTATATTTCTCCAAATTAAACAAAGGTTTCCCAATAAATTGTTGCATGGCAACCAATGATAGAAAAGAATCGACAAACTTTTGAGTGCTGTTATTTTTTCACACGAAAGCAAAGTGATGTCTTTTCAAGTAATTTATAACATAATACATATCATTGTAAATGATAATACTCAGATTGCATGTGCTTTTAAGATAATTATATCTTGATTTCTTAACTTTACATGGAATGGAAACGTTCAAAGTTCTGAAACCAATTTATATTGTTTGTGAGTTCCGAAATTATATTTTCATACTGTGCACGAAAGCAGTCATGAGTAATGTAAAAATGTAAATACGCCCTCCCTCGTACCTACTTATGAGCAATATGATCCCATATTGCTCATTTGTGACAACATACTAGACTTCTAAGCACTTACACTTGCGTATTGCAAATAATTGTAAAATATTTTAACATATATCTGTCGTGTTAGGGAATCTGAGACGACAACCTATCCAATGTTATGTAAAAGTTTTGTATATTGTAAAATAATATTCTAATTAATAATGAATAAAAAATACACAAAAGTAATTTGATTTTATGAGTTCATTGATATTCATTAAAGTGACCTTAAATACTTCGTATATGAATAATGTATTCCGAAGTTACATAATAAAGAAAATAAGGGGCTGCATCATTTCTGATTCAAAGGGGCGGGAAAACCGGAATATTTTATGTACTCGTTGTGGTGTAAAATACACAGACAGGCGGTTAGAACGTCAATGCGTAAAGTTAATTAGACTTTAGAAATTTCACCAATGTATTTAGGCACTTTATGACTCTTTCTCTCCGAGATTAAGTAGGTACATAAAGCTAGAAACTTTTGTTTTTGGGTTATAAATTATATGGTAGAACTAAATTTCTGACTTGGTAGATAATTAGGTAGTCTATAGGATTGTCACGGAGTACGTTCGAAGCGATGGTTCAGCGTAATTTTGAAGCGTACCAACACGCCGGTATACGCCCCCTGGGACCTCGTAAGGGTCGCTGATGTAGGTGAGATTAGATGCAAACGATGCCCCACCGCTGATGGCTCATTTACCTCTTGAATAACGCATTGATATTATGCCGCCAGCGCTCCACTTTACCTTTGATACGGCTTAATAAAACGTCTTTGAAAGCATATACAAAACTTTTTCGTTTTTCCTTGGTGTTCCAATTTACTTCGATACTTACAACTTTAAATGTGTTTATTTCACTTTTGTCTTGTTCTCTTACGTTTTCGTTATGTTGTCAGGGTAATATTCTTAAATCTGAATTTTATGGTATTAACCTGTAAAGTGGAATTCAAATAAACTCAAAAGATTATAAATTACCTATCTACCTACCTAAGTAAAACTGAAATTAGCAGGTATAATTAATAAATGATTACTTTTAATTTTTTTCTAACAAAAGAAGTTACGAACAACGTGATAGTAAATAGGTGGTAGTGGCGGTCGTAATTAAAAGTTATCGTAAAGAGCCCCTTACACCATTCAGCCAGGTCATGCAGAACAATATAGACTAACCTAACCTAATCTAACAAAGGAATTGTTCTGAAACAAACATTAACATATTTGACAGATAAATGTTTGTTTGTCGTGGTTGTTTGTGATGACTTATTCCCGTATGTAAATATTTTTTATTTGTAAACGATATAAATAAAACCCCACAAGAAGGCAAAGAGTACAAGTGCCAATACAATATGTTTTTTTGAAACCTATTACATTAATACTGTTAATAGTTTTTCTCAAAATTTCCTTTTCCAAAGTAAAACATTTGTATACATTCGGTGTACTTCGAACGTGAAGTTACAAATTAATTTATAATCATACACACGCCTATTTGTTTCATTTGACTCACGATTCGATGTAATCGTGGCAATTAAAACTTTTCCACCTGGTTGTTGACAAAACGTTGTAAGTATTCAATTATAAACTTTTAAAGCCAGTTGAGTTGAGTATTTAACATGGCTCCAAGTTAAATAGATTTCCTTCTTATCTCACTGTACATAGCTGGAGCTATGGAAAATAGCCTTAACAATGCTTTCGCTGCCGGCGGAATTGAGCCAGACTCAATAGTATTCGATGGACAATGCAACCAATTGAGTAAATTGGCAAAAGAGCAAAAGAATTTATTCTAACGTGCAGAAGACTTGTGCTCATGTTCACTATTAATCCAAAATTAATCGTCTATTTTTATATATCCGTTTTGCAAATTTTAAAATAAATATGAAGGAAAAGGTAAAATTTTTCCTAAAATTAAGTTTGACAGGCACATACATGCATACATGTCTTCATAATATACTAGGTCGTTACATATGAATTTTGCGTTGTTTTTATAAAAAAGTAAAACGAAAAAA
>DWPA01000129.1:0-32701 GCA_018251375.1 Calpodes ethlius
ATTCATACCTTATTGCACCCTTTTTAACCTTTATTTTTACTATAAAATATACCCTATGTCCGTCTCCTAGTTTTAGGTTACCTTCCCACAAATGTTCAGCCAAACTGATTTAGCCGTTCGTGAGTTATAAATAGTGTAACTAACACGACTTTCTTTTATATATATAGATTAGTTTTTGATGATCTAGTTTATATATTTACGTAAAATTATACGTTTAGCCGCGACCCACTGAACGTGTAGCTGTGCAGTGTCACCGGTCGCCAGAGTCTGTATGTACATTAACTTTCAACTTTCGGTCATCTTAAAGTTTGAAGTACGAATAAGTTCGTACCACTCACCTTTCGTGTAACGCGTGACGTAAGTGATGCTGCGCGGTATAAATAAAATATGTAATTTTACTTCCACATCATCATATATTGTATTCATGCGAGAAATTATTATGAGAAAAAATCGTGTAGATTAGCGGCAGTTCCCAATATTTTAGCTACCCATAATGTAACAGAGCTTACCTAACGACGGCTAGAACTTCACAACGCGTACATTATAGCGTCAGCTGTTGTCAATTACCAGAAATAAAACATTGGGAACGGCCGCTAGTGTCCTAGTCGTGTTGCCCAAGCGACAGTTCCGTACAAAAGGGGCATATTACAGTGTGGTGGTGGTGCGCAGGTGGCGGTGGAGGGCGAGCGGCTGCGGCGGCTGCGTGAGCGCGTGGAGGCGCAGGAGCTGAAGCTGCGACGGCTGCGGGCGCTGCGCGGACACCTCGACCGGAACAAGCAGGCCAACGTCGCGCTCAGTGAGTATCGCGACCACTAGCATTCCCTCCACCCTACTACTACTACTGACTATATTCAAATTGCCTGAGATTCCTTCACAAGCGACTGTTTATTAATAGACCTTGACTAGGGGTTCCTGGAATATACTCTAGCGAAGCCGATAAAATCATATAGTTCTTTAATTGTACTACGTGTCACATATACCATACATTTCACTTAGTAACTGGTAATGATTTCCCAATGATAGACAATCCGATCAATCTTATTTAATATATATATATTTTTTTAATATTAACGGTTTTCACTTGAAGAATTCGTGAACACCTACTGTCGTACAATGCAATGTACGTGCGAGATGTCTATAATTTACGTACTTATGCTTCATCGCATTCGATATTAATTACACAGACCGTTCAATTACATTGAAAGCGACCCGGACGGGGCCGGCGGGGGGCGCACGGGTCGCGGCGACGGAGGTTTTAATGCAATTGCAATATGAAGTTGATCGACGAAACACATGTTTAGATAACGTTGTAGCATCCAAATTTAGCGAGCCGTGTCGTCGGTGTCGGCCGCGCACCTGCGGGGAATGGAGGTATCGCTTTGTTCGCTGTTTCTGTTGTTGTCTCGTTGCGTCCAGGTCCCAATAGTGCCACGCTGGCAGCAGCTTTATACTAATTGGGAACGAATACAATAAATAATAACTCTTCTGTCCGATTGTGCTACCTGAGATGGAGTAAATCTTTGCTGCGTTTGTTATTACAATTAGCTCTGATAGAACGATTCGACCGTATTATCCGAAGAAGGACAGAAGACCTGATATTCCCTCATTAAATTATGGTTCATGCTACACGTAGTTAATGTTAGAGTTTAGCTGAAGTTAAAGTTGATTTCAAAACCACCGGGCGGGCTGACTGCGGCCGCTTGCTACGACACCCTAGTATGTCGGCGCGGGGTTGAGGTCAGTAATCTACGCCGTCCGTCGCTTCAGTGCCGTGGCTCAATCAGATTAATTTAATTTCGATGTAGACGTTAGTACTTACAAATACCTTGGAAAGTGGCAAATATTGCAATACATACATACATAAATATATTACTAATTATGCGCAGAAATTCCGAAGCCTAGAATTCTAAAATAATGTAAAGGATAAGAAATCGACGTCCCTAACATTATATTAAGAGGATTTGATGTCCAAAAGAATAATGAAACTAAGCAATGTGAAATTATTAAGGAAATACATATTTTTTTAAATTTATTATTATACTAATTTAATATACATATGTTAAATTTTCTAAACTAATTCGTGTAATAAAAATAAATTGCTTTAAATCACAATATGATGCAATCAAAGTCTCGAAGTTAGTCTCAAATATATGAACTTGTTCAGTTATAATATACCTTATCCATGTATCATTACTTCGCCAAAATTTACATTCGGAATATATTTAAACAAGAAATTCAAAGAAATTTCCTGTGTCGGATGCGCAGGTTGTCAGGCCGAGTGATGCCACTAGGGGGAACAGCAGCGATGCCAGCGCCCGCTGAGTCTGAAGCGCCAGCGGGTCGAAGTGGGGGCTCGCCCGGCTCCACCTGCAGTCCTTCCGCGCCGCTGAGCGCTCAATCAATACGAAAATTAGAATTCCCGGACAGTTTAATTGCATTTGTACTTGAAATCAGCCATTCACCAGTCCGACAACCCTGATTCGATATCTCTGTGTCGTGAAATAACACACGCTGCATTATAATGAAAACATACGAAATTCATATAATATATCTGTAGTTACCTGAACAGAAAGCGATCTCTTGACTCCCCTTGACTAACTTCGTTGGTTCGTGTATCTGATCTCTAGGCGGCCAAATGGATATTTATCACATTATTGTTATTCTATTTTTCGAAAACAGAGACTAAAATAGTGATTTGAATTTAGAATGTGAATATTATTAGTATACGTTTCAATCAACAAAAGAGATTAAATCCCACACATTGTATGAACATGTTACAGGCTATAATATGACAAAGCAAGCCAAATAAAAAAAAAGTCTGTGAAGAGGTAAACACTGTTATACTTAGTTTTATAAAAAAATAATGTCTGCCTCATGTAGTACGCTGTTGTTTTTAATTAGTTTCACTTAATTATCTTCTCATAGATCGTTATAGAATATAAAGTATCCATCTCGGGAGTGACACTATTTTAAGTTCGAGTACCTTGAATCTGATCTACTTTAGAACCCTCACTGTGCGGGATTCCACTCTACGATCGTGCCCTCCGCTCTGGATTAAAAAACACTCGCCTTAAAAGTGTTTGTTTGGTTCCGTAGTAAGACAAAGTACTATTATTATATTATTGTTGGTCAGCCGCTGCACCACTCGCCACGTTGCTCAGAGCCGATACTTTTAACGTCGCTACGGTTTTAACTTTGTTCCCGTACTGGGAGTCAATTAAAAAAACCGATCATCACAAAATCAGGAGATACCGTTTGGTGTTGCAGTACCGTGACAATTACATATATTCATGACACATAAGCTCACTCAATACATAATTACTTAAACAGTGAAAAATATTTAAACTAACAACATATTTAAGTCAACATTTAAATGATATAGAACTAGACACACACTCAATCTTTCATACACAGCTTTACACGAATACATCAATACATATTTGCACACTAACTCACATACATGCATTTATATATTTAGTGGCTTATTTAAACTTACCCCTCTCGGTCCTGCTATGTATGTCATAGGCTTCGGGTTAGTGTAGGCACAAGATCACCCACATTTCTGAAACATGAGCATTTTCTATGTAAATACCTCATCGTTTAATTTGTGGATATGAATAAATAAACGTAATATTATTATTATTAATAATAAATATACCGGTGAGGAGTCGAAGAATCGAAGAATTGGGCGGATTAGTGAGGACTGTAATACAATACATTATATTCGGCGAGAGGGGAATCTCATAATTTTGAGGTCGTTTCGCAGCGTCACTGAATTTCTGTTTGATTGTATTTTCTTATAATGATTGTGGGGTTTAAAGTGTTTGTAAAAGTAACTTTGAATAGGTAATATCCATTAGCGATAACTTACAATAAATATTTCTTAACATTAACAAAAATTAATAAAATGTCTTATATTTTTAATCAACATTAAACGTAAAATACACGGCTGTATATCGTGTTCTGCGTTGTCGGTAAGAAAACTGTGAACCGTTTGATGTTGCTGATGTCCTTGCGGCACGATGGTCCCAGACCATCAGGCGGCTTGTTTTCTCGTTTGTCAGCTAGGCGCATGAATAACGCGCATACATTTTACACACCTTACGCGCGAACCTTCAGAAAAGTGTACTTCAGAGTATCAGGAGTAGTATAATTGTAGGGTTTATTTACTTTAACACTGTGGCGCGCCCGCCGCTGCCTCGTACGGGATATAGTATAGTACTTATATATATCTACTAGTATATTGCGATAGCAATTAATTTGTTTGATATTTTATACCTACATCTACCTTCTTTGCTTTACTTTTTCAATTTCGTGGGAATTCTGGAAAAATAGTAGCCTATATGTTGCCATATAACATTCTCTATTTTCAGTGAGTCTGATTTAAATCGGTTCAGTTGTTGTTTAGCTCGGACAAACATAAAGACAGGCGATAAAAATTAAAAAAATAAATAAAGTATAAATACTTGAGAAGACAATTATTTTAAAATTACAGACTTCGATTATATTTAAAGTTGTAGATAGATACCAACTCTATTACATTTCTTGTTCAGATAATGTTACGTTATTACAATGTAATATCCGTACAGACGAAGTGCTAAAAAACTTTCACTTAAAAATGCTGAATTATTTAGGATTTCATTAAGGGAGGTATTTGAAACTTTTTCAATAAAATTAGTTAATTAAAATACCTACTACTACGTTGCCGGAGAGACTTGTGGAAAAATGTCGTTTGTTGAAATACATAGCCCCGTAGTCTAGTCGGTAGTTATCTTCCCTGCGATTTTGGGACTTCGGCTTCGACTCCCGGCCGGTGCACATACTTATATTGCAGATAAATGTTGGTACTCCGTTCGTGAGTGTTAGTGATATGTTGTCCACGTTGTCCGCGCCATCGCGTCGCTAAGTGTGCAAGTGTTTTGTTTTCTTGGTAACCAGTTGCAGCGACTGCATTTCTGTTACAAAATTTAACGCAACATGAGAAAAATCCCAGAAATTAATAAAGTATGGGCGAGAGTGAACTCGCCTCGCGTCGAGCACTCAATCAATAATCGACGCTTCACGATGCGAGCAGTACTGAGCTTTATTTGATCATCAGTATTGTACACGCTGAATGCCATATTAATGACTGTCGAGTGCGCACAATCTCTGCTGCGTACTTGTGTTCGTGATGTAAACTGATCCAGCCGCCCGCTCCGCGCAGCTACAACTAATACATTCATTTACACTTACGGATGCCATCTCATATTGTACCTATATACAACGTACGGTGCCCCCTTCACGGTGGTAGTCATCGGAGATCTTCGAGGAATAGTCGTTGCAGTTCCTTGATATCTTTCCACGAGAAGGAGTTAGTAAGATAGATTATAATTCCTAACCCATATATGTATATAGTAATAGGCTAAATATATATATTTTTACAGGAAGCTACAATAATTGCAGTCCACACGCGACTCACGCCAATCTAAATAAATGATCTATCCAATGTACCGTATAGCACGGTGAGCTCCGGACACAGCGAAACGATACCGGCTTCTACCAGTTTACTGCGGCACCGTAAATATATAATTGTATGTACAAAATCTATAGGTGGCTAAAGATGAGTCCTTAGCCGAAAGTGTTTTTCAGCCAGGTACATAGATGTCCATGCGATCCAAGTCATTCAATTTTGTAATTCAAAATCCCTATCCCTGGATGTATTATAAAATGGCGGACACTCCGAGAACATTTTAACATTGTGTACATTGTTCCCCTCAGCGCCTTCGCCGAGGGTGAATTTATCCCTTTGTGACTTTCTGTTATCGAGTGAAGTATTAACGTGCGGTAAAGTATTTAATCACGTCAGTAGGTAACGTAAACTGTATTGTTATTGGGACTGAGCTATGAAATCTATAGTTGACTTACTGAGTCATTAATTTAAAAGGAGTCCATACATTTTATATAATAATGATGAGCAGTCGTGCACGGGAGCACGTGAAGACTACGTGGGCTACGTGCTGTATGACCGGGCCGCCTGCTCGGGCCGTGCTGTAAGGACGCAGTGAGCGGGCCACGACCGACGCGTTCCTTCAATGAAGTTCGCAAATAACAGTGGCCTAATGTGGGCTAACAGTGGATGTACCTACGGTAACGGCATATTTGATAACAAATGTATTTCCGTTACTAAATCGCTGCCGTATAAAATGTAAAGTGTGAAGTACGAAGTATACTCCAACACAACTGCCGGTTAATTCTATTACCTATTAAACGTACGTCTCACAAGCCAGCTCTCTTTGTGCTCGACGAAGCCGTGTCGCGTCTGTATGAAAGATATGTACCCACTTATTAGAAAATAATGAACTCTCGCTAAAGGGTGAAAGAAAACATGTTGAGGAAACCTGCGCGGTCGAGAGGTTTGCATAGCGCTCTCGAGCATCTCTTAACTGCGGAGTGAAAATAATAAAAAATGCATTTTAACCCGTTCTGAAACCTTTTGGAAAGTATATGTAGGTGCAACGTATAACTAGCAGTGACTACTGTGTTACTGGCTACGTTATGTAATACTAAATATTTGTTGTGCCATTAAATAAATCATTCGTGGTTATATGTTAACCTGCAAGCGACACAAATATCTCACAATACAATTTGTAGAATATTTCTATTGTAAAATGATTTCGGCGCGCCTCAGTGGTCATTTAAATTCCACCGGAGTGCACGGCTTCACAAAGTATCACACTACAATCGAGAGGATTTCAATATGTCCACGAAAATTTCCACATATTTTATATACGTACATTTATGTCCATATACATTTTAACACATAAATAATAATTAATTCGGATTAAGACGGTGATGGGAGGAGAGTGGGACCAAAATCAAAAAAAGGCGACCGTCGACGGATCTACAATATATCGGGAGGCGTGAGAGGCCCGCGTAAGCCGGGCATGTCACAGTTGACAATTATTTCACTAATGTCAACATTAGATCCAGCTCGGACCGCGGAGGGCGCGCCGCCGCGCTAATGTGAGCGCCGCAAAAACCGACCCCGAGCCGCGCCCCGCCGCCGCCGACACGACCTGATGCTAAGAGACAAAGGGGAAATGAAAAATGACTCCACAATAAACATTTCAAATATTTCACTGACAATTTGGTGGCCGAAATTGGACAAATCATCGTTTTGTTGTAATGTGTTTAATGGAAAGGGCTTTTGTTAAATTTTGATTGACACGGGAAACCTGATGTTGGATGAGACGCGCATGTTTGAATAAATTTCATTGTAATCGTTAATATAGAAAGAGCCACTAATTTTTACTTCAAAATGTCGACGTTGCGCTCAGCAGCTTGTTTTTGCTCAAGTATACATTAATAGATGTCACCTGCGGCTTCATCCGCATATGAATAAATAACATCAATAAAAAGGTTGTCGATTCCTCTCTATCATTGGTTGCTAGGCAACGGTTTGTGGTTAAATACTTTCTTTAATTTGGCTAAACTATACATCGCAATGGATCTTCGGACGGAAATTAAATGGTTTTCTCTGTTAAAAGTAGCCTATGGCCCTCTTCATCGTTCTATTTACACTTAGTGAAAGTAGGACAAACTAGCAAATAAACACACTTTGGTGTTTATAATATTAGTATATATATAAGTAAATGGATGTTGTTGAAAATCACATTAACTGTTAAAATATGTACGATACACGTGGTATAATAATTTGTAACACGTGCCCACAACGCGATACTGTATTACATCGTTTGGAGTACTTGGAGTGGCGCTCGATGAGGGCGAATGAATCAAACCTTACACGAACAATATTATTATTCGAAAAGCCACATGCAAATCGATTGGCATAGATTCGTTCAAGTATTACCGTGGTGAAGTAGCACGATCATCGTTTCGCGGACTGCGTGTGAGGGTTCACAGACTGCAAGTCGCCGCACCGCCCCGCGCTGCCCCGATGTGTGGCCCTCTTCCTTTGGCCTCGATGGTATACGGTACGCCGTACACCGCAGCGGAGGCCGTGCCAGCCATCGGGAGACACGGTCGCGGCGTGAGTCACACACACCCACAGCGCGGTCCGTGCCGCGAGCCGCCAGCCCCGCGATCGATAACTTTCATGGCTGTTTCAGCTGTCCAAGTACGAATCAGAAATAACAATGACTCATATTCACAGTCAATAAAATACCACATCCACGTAAAAACTATTTCATACGGAACCGCATTTTGAAATCGGTTAGGCGTAGGTGCTTCCAAACTCGTACCACACAAAAGACTTTGAATCGGACCGATTCGTTTGTAAGTTGAAACCGGTACGAGTGCCTACATACTGAAAACTAGAAGCTGCCTTTTGGGTAGTTGCAGTGCTTGTTGGATTAGCGAATGGACGACTAGCTGCCGGGAAAAATAAAGCTACGGCAATATCTCCAACGATGATTGCCAACACGGTTGTAGTGTTGTACGTCCATACTGTTTGAAATGGAAGTCATATTACGTAGTCGAGATAAATTAAATAATTACTTTACATTACACAGCTTAATATAATGAAATGCCTGGCATAGCACAGGTGTCGGTAAATTAAAGTGTTGCTGATGCCGGGATATCTAAAATATGGTATTTTATTCTATTTGTTTTAAATTTATATTCGCATGTAGCGCGGGTGTGTGGAAATATCTTTAATCTCTTGTCCAATAATTTTTTAAAACGCAATTGCATGTATAAAAGTAATTTAATAAAGCTTTATCAGTGTGTTCACTAGTTGACTAGGTAATATTCAGATTATAAGGATTAGAAACATATGAAACCACCTGTGCGCCATCAATACAATGTAAAAGACAAAAGTCGGTCCGTTTGTCCCCGCGACTTCACACGAGGATTATCATAAATATCAATATTAATTCAGTAATATTGTTACCAGAAATATGTTGTTTCTGTGAAGCCGATCGGGCTCGTTACTAAAATCTTGTTGGAGATGCTGGAAAGTCAGTTCTCTCGTGAAAGTCATGTATTTCTTAGCCTAAAACGCATCGGGGATGTCGGGGATGTGTTCTTGATTGGCACGGGTGGCGGTCGCCAGTGACCATCAGATATATCGGTAGCTCGTTTATGAGCTAATTACATGAAAAACACTATGAATCTCGAGGCGCGGAATCTCAGTGTCGCGGCAGCCGATAGCGTGTCTGCGGCGCGCCTCGCCGACTTGTAACTAATAAATACTTATGTTAATTCTAGAAATACTGACTCATCGTATAGGGTTTTGTTAAGTAATTGGATGTTTACTCGGATGTGAGACTCGGGAATGGGCGAAGCGCCACTAAAATCGAAGTGTTCTCTAATATCGGACTATCTATCCGCAGCCGGGCGGGCCGGGGCCGCGCGCCGGGTAATCAATGCCAATCGGATTGCGTTTCGGCGATTCCCGTCGTGAGGAAAAAGTAACTACTGGACTTATCAAGCTTCGCAATTTGACTGAATCTATACAGTTTTATTTATGTTTGAATAGTAAATACACACACTGGCCGTCTGTTGTTTGATGATCAGTTTTAAGGCTGCCGTCGGTGTCGGACGCCGCCGCTTCGTCTTATGATGGGCATTGTATGTATAACTAAGCATTGCCAACAGTGATTTATCGAATCCACATATAATGCAAACAATAATAGGAAAATAATAATAATTAATCATTATTTTGCATCCCACCCCGGGACTGGAGATGAGTATCGCCATAACCCTAATAAAATTATATTGCGAAAATTTCAAAGAATTATATTAACTTTCAAACCCAAGGAAACAAAATAAAGTTAATGTTTTTCTTACTTTTAGCAAAATAATTTTAAAAACATGTTACTATAATTAACAAATTTTGTTTGAAGGCTGACTTTTTCAATATATGGTCATAGAAAAGAATCATATCATTCAGTCACAGTTGAATATTTCCTGCTTTGCGGCAGGACATCTGGTATATATCGATGTTTTGTGATACAGAACACTGCTACTTATGAGTTGAGATCACGCATACTTTTATCTACTCTTCTAGTTATTTTTTAAAACTTCAACACGTATGTTAAATTTAGTCATTCGACATCTGATGTAATACATATTAACCGCAAAACTTATTACACATACTGTACACGGTACTACAGGTATCCATCAGATTGTGACTACAGTTATCCGGAGAACAGATTGACACGAGTACATCCGCCATTTTATTATTCGAATATCATTGAGGCGTCTTTAAGAGAATAGACTTTAAAATAAAAATCAAGCGTTCCCGATAATTACACCACTCACAATTACTTCAAGGCCTGGAAACACTCGCTCACTTTCAAATTTCGAGTCGATGGCTTTAGCCGTTAAGAAAATATGAAGTAAATCACAATCATAAACTTTGAATCGCTCTCCACGAAACTTGCCGAATTGCAGATCCGACATAGTTTTAAGATCATGTCATGTTAGCCGGGCTAGCCTTATCAGTACAGTGAAAACTTTTAACTTTCCGCAACAATGATTGTAGTAGATGCCGCTTAACGTGACTAAATTTAATCCCGGCACCTACATTGTGTAGGCATAAAAAATATAATTTTTCCTAATAAGTTTAAAAATTCAGAATGTCATTTGGCCGCGGGCTGTGCGGCCCACGTGCCGCTGGCGAGCGCTACCTGTGATTAATCGGATCAGAATTGTTCGTTTCACACGATTATACGTGCCTATGTTTATTCCGGTGACGTCAGTGGACGCGCGACGCTGCGGGCCGTCTGTCACAACACCCGTTTTCTACATGTCACGAAATTAAGTTAAATTATGTCAACTACCCTCTGCCCTCACGTTGTTTCAAAAACTTACATCTTAATAATTAAAAGGGAACATAAAACTGTTTTGTAATAAGCCTTTTAGGTGCCGTCACTACTGAAGTAGCTGACGTTTAGATCTAGATAGGATAAGATAATTTTCTATTTAGTGTCGCGATGTTTAGTCTGTATGAATTGAATTCCACAAATGTTGCATTACGTTACCTACGTCCATAATATAGCTATAAAAAAATTGAAGCGAATGCTTTGTTTGGTCGTTTGTCTCCGCTAATCTCCGGAACAGCTGAGCCGATTTTTATGAATATTTCACCACTAAGTTAAGAAACCTTCATCTTGGGCCAGCTTTTAGAGATCCGTAGGTTAAAGTTCATCTGCAATATGGTGTTATTTTTTTGGAAATGGTATGCAATGTTATGGGTTTAAAACTTACAGTAATCTATTCCTGACAGAAAAAAATACACGTGCACGTGTTAGTTTTTTCAGAATTCACAAGGGAAAGCCATGAAGTAATAATAATTCTAACCCTGTAACTAACTGAATATCTATCGTACCGTCACTTATTTTTCTAATGACAGATTTCAGTATTTAGGTCCTTCAATATAAATTCAGCATTTTGTAAGTTAAGCTCAGTATAGGGACGAAAAACATGAAGAAAACCGCCACAGTGAAGGCTGTTTCATGTAATGAATGATTTACTCATCTATATCTTGCCTATAAATAAAATGTAAGCGTCTGCCCTGTCAATTTGTTTGTGATGTACCTAAATGAGTAGTTAGAAATGTTCTATATTTTTCCCGAAGCGAAGAGTGGACGGCGGGCTTGCTACTCGATAATAAAGCTCAACAAAATTAAAGTGCTTATTCCCATTTTACAACGAGTTTTTCACAGCAATAATACGAGTGTAGGGTTTGGTATTAAATATTCGTTTTAGTGTTTTAGTAGTATTTTTTTGTTTAGTGCACTAAGTGTGTTTATTCAAACGCAATTTCAAAATCACTGATATTTTTTAAATCTACCACCATTACGGAAATAGAAGAACGGAACGGAATTGTCGGGTAAGAGAACTCATAAAATGTTTTCTTATACTTAGATAATTAAATGAACACAATAAACTAGTTTGTGGTACTCCGAGTGGTATTATTTATAAATGTTAAAATTACCGGGAGTTCGCGGCAAGGTCGGGTCACTGGTCCGTACTATAAAATAAGATATGTCGGCGGGGCAAGATATATGTTCACTCATAACCTGCTACCAGTCGTTTTCAGTATTTTTAGAGGTCAATAAAGCGGCCACGAAAGCTATTTACATGACGGTAAAATTATAGGCAAGTTTCAATTTGTACGTGGTCACTAATATGAATACACTTTTTTATTTAATTAATACAAATAAAGATATAATCTTAAACAAAACCGGCCAGACGCATGTCGCTGAGCTAGGCGCAGTGCTGCGCCGTCAATGATCAGACGAACGTTCAAAAATAAATTATGCAATGACTGATTGATTTTTCTTTGCACACAATAAATTTTTTAAATCGAGAATTTGGTCACGGGATTCCATTTCTGGTGTAGGCACGCATTACACAACTTTTTTTTAATATCTACTGCTGACGACGGTGTTAAATATGTTTTTGACAGGCTATTTGAAAGTCCGTCGATTTTGAAGCAAGTACACCTGAAAACTCATATTTAGCTTTCCGTTCCGTGATGACGTGCTAGAACAAGAGCCACAGTGATCTGATCATGGCCACGCCCTTAAAACTATAATTTAGTTTCGAAATATCCTCTTAAATAGTTAACAGTCAACGAGGTCGTCGTTGCACTGCTTCTCCCACTCCACGTATTATTAAGATTAAGATTTTTCTTAATTTATTGAGAAATCCTTGTTATTTTGCACGTACAAGACGTGTAGTTAGATTACTTTTCTTATATTCATTTCAAGCTCATTTCACAGCAGGTTTTAGCAGTAATAGAACACCGAATCCATTCAGTAAAGCCAAAAACATTCCTTAGAGACGGTAACACTCACGTAAACTGTTAAATAAATAAAACAATGAAATAAATTTTCGAGGAAACACGACAATATTGTGTGTGCTATTCGACGTGTACCGCCCTTGGTAAAAACGTATATTGACGATATCGTCCATTTTTTTATCTTATATTTAACGCCATAAGGATAAATATTGCGTTCGTTATGTTATTGTAAATTAAATAGTGTGTAATTAGTAAAACTCTAAAACACAACCAGACAAACGGTTCGTTACTTGGTTGAGGTGTCGAGGTATCCGCCCCGTGGGCGAGCCGCGGCCCGCTGCAGCTTACTAGTTGTTGTTGCGGGTGGGTGCTGACGTCAGTGTGGGTGCGTCGTTATTATTATTCCAACGTGTTTAGTGAGCGACATCCCAATTCCGCGCCAGCTGGTGACGTAGCCGTCGGCACAGATGGAAGCTCTCGCCATACAGATAAAGCTCCTTTATTGTCTTCTGTAATTGGAAGGTCGGAGGTATTTCCCTCGTAGCTTTTAAATTGGCCCCAGGTGCCGGTTATATTATCTAATAGGATTTTTGCCGTAGCAATGGAGCCGTAATCTAGACGGTATTCTTGTTTACTTTTATCACTTAGACCTGTCGTGTTCACATCCAAATGAGAGGGCCTTTTTAGTCACTCGTCGAGGTCGGCATTCGGACCTAAAAGAAATATAGTATTTTATTCTCGTATAACCGCCTTTGTACTTCGATTCAATTAAGGACGTTACGCGACGCAGTCGCAGGATCCGTAATGGATTTTTCTTTTAATTCAGCTGAATGCGAACGAGACGTTGTGAGTTAATCCAATTAAAAGTGTAACGTGTTACTTAAAATTTGCATTTAAATATTGTCCTATCTCACAAAAGGTACAGTCGCACAAACAGACGTATAATGGAATTCATTAGGAAGGGAACGTACCGTTACTCTACATCGCTGTTTTTTCAAGCTTTTATATAAGTCAAAACGTTCGTTACTTTTATATTTTGTCGGATCTGCCCGACTAGTTTCTGACCTGTTCGAGGTCCTCCATCAAGAGCCGCCCGGATCGTGAGCGCGGCTGTCAACGACTGTCAGTCAAAAGCGACAAAAACATACGTGAATAGACAGCTATAAAATTGTATTTCGGTTATATCTAATACAATAAAATTAAAATATCACCTTTTATCCTTCTTGTTCGAAATTACTATAGAGGGCTACTTCTGTCGCCATTTTAACCGAATTAAAAAAAGAAAAAAGTGTTCGATACGTCGCATAAAAATATACACAATAACTATGAATAGCGAGACATAGCGAGAGCGCGACCCTCGTTGTAATGAGCGTCGCATTTCATCTTCTTGAGCCAAGATAATTTTCTAAGTATTTGAAGAAATTAGTTATTACCGTAAACAATTTATAACTTTTTATGATTTGAATATTGGGCGGGTCTCCAAGTTTGTGGTCGCGAGTCTATGGGATACCCCATAAGCTTAACATATTTTTAGGTCCAACACTACATCTCTCTAATAACTCTACATAAATAAATAAATAAATAAATCTCATCTTGTAACATTGCCCATGATGTACGGCAAGATGTCATTAATCATTTACTAAATATTATTCGTTTGCCTGGAGATTTATTATTTATACTTCTCTAACTGCACGTATCGGGGGCGGCGACAGAAGCTGGGTTTTACCTAAGGACTACATTATTATTGTTAAGTCATAAATATTATTACCCTTTTGTGATACTTGTGTGGTTAGAGTCTCGGTCGGCAGGTTGAGAGTCACTTCTTTCTTCTCTTTTCTTTGTTTGCCGAAAACGGATCGGTTATTCTTTTGGTATTTCTGATATTCTCATTTGGCAGCGGGTAAAGAAGTTGCCGCAAAATGTCTGGTAATGGCTAAGTTAGATCGAAATTCCATCAGACGTGTGAGGAAAACATCGACCAATAGGATTACCTTCATCCTTTTCGTAGCCGCGCGTGACGTAGCTTCGTAGCGTACTTCTGTTGGTGGATATTTCCCGTGAAAAAACCTCTACGTCTGTATTAACGTAAAAATATTATTTTTCTTTATATTACTGCTATACATATATTATCGAATATGTATTCTATCCGAAATAGATACGGCATGCACTCACGCGCTCCCTCGCCTTAATTTATTTATTCCAGGATTTAACCATAAACGATGTACAGTTAATATTAAATGTTAATAGGATCTATACCATACACTGTTATCTAATGAATGCAGCAGATTTGAACTCATATGAGCACCTGCGGCTTCGGCTAAGCATTTCGTTAGGAGATTAGTTCAAGTCCACGGCTTACACTTTTTACAAATGAAGGTGTTCAATCGTCCTGACTGGCTACATCGTCGCATCGTCTTTCATTCCTTTTAAAGTTAAATAGGTACCAGTTTTCATAAATGCTTCATTCGTGAGGGCGACCTTTTCATGTCTTTTTGTAATTATGTATTATTGATAACATTTCAAAATTTATACATATATATTTTAATGTCCGATTACAATAATTTGATAAGTAATCTGCAGATACTTAAATAGTATTGAACCCTAAGTGATTCATGTGAATCATTACAAAGGAATAATTAAAATAGTCTAATTGGATATATCGGATTTTTTATAGATCCGATATTCATTTGTTCATTAAAACTGTAGCACCTACAATATTCTGATCTATCGACCTTGATCTATCTCAAGGAATTTAAAATGTAATTTTTGATCCTATTTTTTTTTTATTAAATAAATCCCGTGTTCCGTACTGATAATAAATTCGTATTTTATAAAAAAATGTGATACAAAAATGGCCCAGTAATTTTTAACCCAGAAGGTACAAATACAATAAAAAACTTTATCTTTATAACATTTGTATTCACTTATGAAATGTCTGACATTGGCGGTGACGGTATTTGGTATTTTAATATGATTGCAAAACAAATGTCTGTCTTGTTTCAGCCAGCGATCTGGAGTCGATCAGGGCCCTGTTCAATGAGAAGGAGAAGGAATTATCGGTGGCGGTGGCGAAGGTGGAGGAGCTGACGCGGCAGCTGGAGGAGCTGCGGCGGGGCAGGGCGCCCCCCGCGCCCCCCGCACCGCACGAGCTTGACAAGCTGCGTAGGGAACTTATGGTATGTACCTCAGTGTTCACACTGCCTACCTAATGTATTGTCAAATAATACATGTATGAAATATTCGATTAGACCAGCAGTCCAGTCGCATGACATTCAAGATGCATATCTATTTTTTTATTCTGTAGTGTAGGCCAGATTCCGTCAGAGCCCAGATGCCCAGAGATGCCTGTGGCATTAGATGTTTGAAGCGATTAGGTACTTGAAAATTATAAACATAACGCATTTCCCGAACCGCTCGCTTTATGAGGAACGTCATTCCGGCCGGCATGCGGCAGCGCGGCGCCGCGGCGTCTCGGTCGACTATAAAGAGCAGATTGCACCGCCATCTGTTCCGGCGTCGGCGACAAATTGAACTTACAAACGTGAATTACATCGCGCTGCCGGTGGCGCGGCCGGTCGATGTCGCAAACTCAAATAAACGGATCCTTCGAAGGGGGCGATTCCTTATTGCTCCATGACTTCCACACTTACACATCTCAGCTCCACCTCACTAGCCGACTGAAACCTTTTCATCTCGAATAAAGGAGTACCATAAACTTCGAATATCTCATTAATAGTTATAGTTAAGTAAAGCCGTTTATAACAACATATAGGTATTCGTAATAATATTAAATCGGCCAAAATGTATATTAATTCTCGGAGCTCCCTTGCCTCTAGTGTCCAAAGTGGACATTGAACATATTTTAGATTACGTGTTAGAACTGTCGTATCGTAGCCGTATCGACGCAGTAATGTGATATTAGTCCTATGTACATTTCCGGAGGAAATGGAATGACATCGAGTATTTGCGAGTAGCTTTTTACAGGCGGAAATGCTCTCGTGGAATACACTGTGTTGCATCATACTTTATGTCTCTATACGAAACTTAATTAATTTTTATACAAGATTGTTTTTACAGCCGCTTCTCGAAAAACTAACTGAGCCATCGTTCCAACTAACAGCTACCGGCCGTAGTCCGGGAAAACTTGCTAGAATATCTATGTTAATAATCTATTGCAATGCTAATCTATTGATATACAATATACATATGTATATCGAATGCATGCCACTAATAATCAGGCTATTACAATAAAACATACGAAACAAATATTCCATCGCTAGTAGTTATCGTCCCACAAGCTACTGGGCTCGGGTCTCCTCCCATAACGCGGTGGGCACGGCTCCGGCCCGCGACCACGCTGGCCAACATCGAGAACATTATGGAGAGCTCTCAGGTGTGCAGGGTTCCTTGTGATGTTCTCCTCCGCTGCAACAAGTGACAACTAACTTGTAATATGTACATAGTGTATAGATATGTTGAGGCATTCTCGTAATGAAAACGTACACGGTATCTATCGTGTGTGTCGATAGTTGAGGTGTTATACCATCGCTGTGGCTTGATTAGTTGATGCATTTCGTTTTAAAACAATAACTCACTAGACCCCGTCATCGTTTCGCAAGGGTAACCTATTATTACTTATATACAATGGCCATTTGATTAGTAACTTTTTACCTTCGTGTACCGTGGTTAACGTGTTGAATAAATTAATACCGTAAGTAGTAACTCAATCACATATTGTTTTTCATTATTATCATGAGACCAAAAATTGTTCTTCTACAGGCACGACAATAATGTGAAAAATGTTAGGAGACACGGTTGATATACCCGATATGAGAACTACACTGTGTCGTAATAAACTTTCACTTGGTACTTGCGTAGGTATACTAATACACGCACACTTTTACATGTCTGCCCCGAAATATATAAAATATACACAATTAAAAAACCATATCCACGTTAGTTAAGTTGATTTTGGAATGAGCGGGAGCAAACGCACAGACAAACAAACCAGCTAACGACACAACGAAAACTCTAAAGGCCATTGTTACGTGTGTCCTAGTTCAATAAATATCCCTAATAATACTCCAATAAGGTATTGAATAAACTACGAGTACACACTCGGTGTAGTTTCAAAGACCCGACAATAATAAGTATGAACGATTAAACCGCCACGGTGCGTGATCAGCGGTGGTTAGCGGTGGTCAGCGGTGGTCAGCGATGGTCAGCGATGGTCAGCGATGGTCAGCCTCATGTCGCGGTGGCCCCGGAGGAATGCTCGCGACGTGATGAACGGAAGCTCTACCAAATTCTTGTAAATATTTTAAATATGGAAATGAATTTATAAAAAATAATTCATGTCAAAATCTATCAGTTAAGTGCAGCAGTCACTCAATCGTTGCTTTACTTTGTTAAACATGTAACGGCAACGGAAGCGTCACCGACCCCCTGCGACTGTCCTTCGGAGATGTGCGGGCGAATGTTGTTGCCGCATGTGTCGTAAAAACGGGAAATCGTTACATTTCAGGCGAAGCGTCCAGCACCACATTATATTATTATACTTGTAGGTGTTAACAGTCCGCCCGGCCGCCCGGCCGCCCGGCCGCCCGCCAACTAGGTTGCGGGCGCTCGGCATTCGGCGGTCGGTCGGGAGCTCCGGTCGTGGGGTTCGTTCTATTATCAATGCATACGGTGCCATTAACACTACGGATAGTGATGTCATTGTTATTCCGCACTTGTACTTGTTATTTCAGTAGGACCGCATCTTTATCCGTTACTCCAGTTAGAGACGTCCAGTTAGCGTACTTTTATTGTATGGGGTAGTAGATCTATTATTATTGTAGTGCAAATTAGAAATCATAGAAAACACACCATATTTCGAGGTTGATAGAATCGGAATAGCATTTTCTATTTCAGAATAGTTCACGTATTAATGAACTCCGGCGACCACTCCGCGGAGGCCTTGAGGTTCATCTGAATGTATGATTTGCATTGTTATGGCGGTGTTCAGTCAACTCGTGTTCGTCTACAAGTTTATTATAAGTAGTTGACGCACATGAAGTTATTGAAATTCCACGATGGGAATTTCCTAATATTAAAACGTATTTATAAAATACATCGGATTTGGGAAATAATATAATGGACATACGCACACAAATTACAATTACCGATGCGACGAGCAAGTTGCAAAATGAACCTTACCTAAATAAAAATATTTTGTTTTCCCGATGAGTGTCGGTAGGCCGGGAGCGGCCACGTCACGGGACTAATTTCACTGGCGTAGCGCTCGCTGCCAACTGCCAACGATTCGATTCAGGTACCGTCGGTACTGACAGTTCAGTGGGAGCTCCGGCACTCGGCCTATTGGCACATCCAGTGCGTGACTGACCTTACACAATTTAAATCGTATAAACAAACTTTATATGGGGCAATGCCAGCTTTTGTGAATAATGTTGTCGGACGTGCGCAAGTGAACTGTTAAGTTTTTGTGAAGTGTCGCGTGAAACATGGTGGGTAGTCCTCGTGTGTCGGTGTTACGATATCGAGAGGAGGAATGAGTGTACACCTTGAACCTATACCTTGAAATGATTAGAACATGACCGCCGTCCAATTTATTCGCGTGCACTTCAGAACACACTATAATACCTTGGGAGCGACCGTGCATTCGATTATAGTCTCCATGATTCCTTCCCTCCACCCCCTCTATAGCATTAGTGTTCCATTCCGTTTTATACGATGACCATAGACTTTAGTCTCTCTACCGGTAGCATACCAGGCTGCCCTGCATCACTACTTACAAATATAAGCATGACAGTGGCCCGAATGATGGAATGGCCGTCTTAAATGTACATTTTGAGAGGTGCATGAATTACTAACTCGTACATCACAGAGCTTTAGTCGCGTTAAATGTTATTATTACGTCTGTAACAGGGAAATGCTTCCAGCTGTGTTCGCCGACTACTTACGGCCGGCTTTTGACACTCGCGCCTTTATAGAGAAGTCTAATGAAACAGTTAAGCTTATGCTTTGTGCGAATTGCGTTAGAGATTTATCCTACATAATATTGTAAATGTAAAATTAAGTTTATCTGTTTATTAGGCCATAAATACTAGTTAAGGTTATGGAACAACGTGACCATGTTAACGCCACGTCGCCTTCTCGACATCCACGTAGATATGATAATATGATTATTCATTACATTTCCTGACAATCGAAGTATTAAATTATTTAATTTTATGAGAATGACGATCCGCAGGAAATATTGCTTTCAACTCGTGTTCGATTAAACGCACCCTACCCGTGCAGGTACTCGCCGACAGGTCGAGACTAATAACCTGAGTTCGGATCTTAGCCGTTTAATTTGCCCCTTGTCTAAATTTACGATGCCAATCTAGCGAAGTATCCTCGAGATGAAATTTGTTCCAGAATTTCGCATCTCATGGCACTCGGAGCTATCGACGATCTCCAGTTCTATATATTACAATAATGGAATTTACAAACTTTACAAAAGTGCAAGTGTAACAATACCGTTATAACTTTTCCACACAGCGGCAGAAACACTACTGCGAGGAAAAAGAAAGGAAACATTTCATATATTTAGTTACATGGAATATTTTACAATTTGAGTATACGATGGAGGATGCACTGTAGCCGATTTTATTTTAACGAAAGCAATTTAATAACACCATTTTTTATCTATCTATCAATTAACGCCTTGACTTTGTATGAAAGTTGTAGCTTTTCACAACTAAGACCGTACTCGTGGTAAGTTGTTATTTTGTTTATGTACACGTAGCGATCTTTATGTCGATCGGTACCGATTTAGTTTTCTAAAAACACGTTAACATTCTATCAGGACACAATACCAATTCTACCAGGACACGAAAACATTCTCAGTTATACACATTACTTCTCATTTGCACAATCACATAGTCTTTTATGTAACTAAACATTTTCGTCAAAAACGGGTAAGACAGAACTATTAAAATTTGGGAAATGGTTCCACCCTTTTTGAATCTGTAAGTAATCAAACCTATATCTATTACAAAATGTAACAACATCGTAAAATGTAACCTTATGTAACAAGTTTTCTATAATCACTTGATATGTTCTCGTCCAGAATATTGACCCCATCCCACCAGCGACCCCGGTATCGGTAGAGGCGACAGAAGCCGACACCCTTCTTTCAATTCCATGCTATAAATTTCAAAGTAATATTAAAAGCATCGTTATGACGAAAGGTTATATAATTACTTAATTATTACCAATCCGCACTTGGCCAGTATGGTGGACTATGGCCTGTACCCATCACATTGTGTGAGGAGCTCAGCAATGGGACAGTTATGGCTTACGATTACTTTTAGTGATTGCTATCTGTAAATGAGTAGAATAAGACCTGTCCGTTGTTTCTTGTCGTTTCTTCTCGAGGGATCGCTCCCGGCAGGAATTTGTTGCAGCGATGGCGTTGTTAGATTTTCACAAAGCGCCTGTAGAAACCAATCCGAATAAAAGTGCATTTCATATCAGTCACATTACAATAAAACAAGGGCGCGACAGGCGAGAATTAACTTTACTCCTGCCCATTATTAAAAAACTGGAGAGGTATCTCGTAACTGATTACTCATTCTCATCAACGCACCAAACTGCTCCAGGGTCACCGGTCCCTGATATTTATAATTATAATTCCGAGATATGATGATGATGACGACTGATTACTGTAACGATTACTACTGTACAAGACACCAAAGTCTTGTTTATATATTTTTTTGGGTCTGTTGGTAAATTAAGTAATATATTTTCATTACACTTGGTAGACGCGACATGTGTGGCGGTCAGAAAAACTTAGATTCGGATTGGACGTCGAACAGGAATGCGTTGACATGGAAAAAGTCATCCGAATGGAATTGATTCAGCTCAAGAATGGATTTGCGGTTAGATAAATCGGGGATATTGTAATGGGTTTTCGATAATACCTTTTATTCTATTGTGGACTCGACGTGTACAATTTGCTATTGTTTGCCTCCCGAGCGCATTAGAAACTGCAAGTTATTACTTTAGTCTGACATCGGCAGAGTCGTATTATCGCGTTGCTGACCGATAACCTATGTCCTCTCCGACCAATTACAGGACGTAGGTACTCGAAGCTTTACTTTCCTGATATGTGACGGGGCGATCGCATTTACTTTAACCCAGCACCATGTCCGGCCGCTCGCGCGCCGCACGCCGCACCAAACAAACTATTTGGTTACGGTTCATTGATTTTATTTCATTGTTTGATTCATTGTTCACTGATTGATTAGCTTACAGAACGTTTATAAGCGTTTACGTTTTTTGATAGGTACTGCAGTCGGCTCATTAACAGAAATGATTTTGATGACTGATGATGAACGCATTCAGTACCGACAGTATACGGTACAAGCTGCTCGGTATATTTCGGTTATTTTACTTTATTCGCTGGGCGGTAAGACATTGTGAAATAATTGTACTATGGTTCCTATTCGAAGTTTGTCACTGGCGGTCATGTGTGGCAGGGAATGGTGGCTACAAGCTCCTACTATCCTTATCGCTTAAAATAAATATTCAACGATATTATTATTATTAAGTAATTAATATTGTACTGATATCGTTACTACCTTCTCTCACTAGAGTGAATCACTAGATAAACGACCGGTTGTTTCCAATTACTTGGAACTTCCCTACTCATTTCCTCTTTCTTAATCTTCAACGCATCATTGATTCCTTAGGTGTGGTCGATGTCCGCGGACGACTTTCGTCGCCTACTTGCAAAAATAATTCTAAAACTATATTCGTACCACGTATTTTATTAACACTCGAGCTAAACATTTCTTGACATCCGTAAATATATCTTAAGTACATATTCATCTGGTAGATTAGAGGAGAATGGAACAAAACGTAATAACAACGTATGTATCGCATTGAACGTGCAGTATAGGAACAAGTTGAACGAGCAGCAGAACGGGCGGCTGTCGGCACAGCGCGCGGCGTTGGGCGCGCGCCAGGAGGAGATGCGCAGCATCGACCGCCGCGTGGCCGAGCTCCAGGCGCGTCTGCTCAGGAAGCGCGCGCTCAACCGGCAGCTGGCGGCCGCGCACCGTCTGCCGCAGCCGACCGCCGTACGGTCAGTATGCTGACTAGTAGGCAATTATATATATATAAATAAGTTAGCAATTTACCTATATCGGTAGATTCTTAAGTGGTACACTGTTTATTTTTTTTTTTTTTTTTATTTAAACATGATTGATGATATAGCAGCGGCCCATAATATTGACTCCGAGCAGCTCATCTGCTCCTCTCTCAAATATTTCCATAAAATACGATGTTTCGCAGTGAAGGAGGCCCGCGGGCGGTCCTACTTTTCCCTCGAGCTAACGGTACCTTGATGGAACAACCTCACTAAAGAGAATTCTATTAACTGTGTTATAACGTTGTGGTATCATCTCTTTTTTCGGTTAAAAACTGCTCTGATTTTATGATTTCAGGACAAACAACCCTACCCCCATGCAGCAGCTCCCCAACTACCCACCGACGAGCACAGGGAACAGTCAACCAAAGAACCAACAGTCGCGGGGCAACGTGGCCGCCGTCGAACCCTACAATCACATCCCGCACGCTCAGAGCCTTAGCCACAGTACAAATTTCCAGGTAAAATAAAAACAAATGCCCACGCCATCACAAGTACCTATTGAAATGCGTTGAGTGCAACTAACAGTCACGTATTTTTTCAGGCTATGAAGCAGAATGCAATACAAAATAATGTGCCATTGAAACAACTAACCCAAACCGATAACATACAAAGTCATCTAACGCAGCAGGAGGCGCACTACTTGCAACAGAAACAAATTATGAATCCACTGTATAACGGCGGCTACCCTCACGGCCCGGCGGGCCTGCCGGACCAGTACCAGGGGCAGTACTCCAGTAAGCACGACACCTTCGGCCACGTCCAGCAAGGGATCACCAACGCGTACGATCAAAAGTCAATGTTAGATCATCTAAACAAATACTCGGAGTACTCGAAACAGCCGCAGTACAGTCCGAACAGTACCAGTAGCTCGAACAGCAATCAAACAGGAAAGGAAGTTAAAATAAACGAACAGGAGTTCCCTCCGGAGTTCGCTGCGAGTAAATCGGATCCCAAGTATCAAACCTTGCCGTACAATACGAAGTTCCCTCCGGCCAACGGGAAGCTGAAGCAGCCCGAGGTCAACGGGAAAGTTTCCGATGTTCAAGACCCCAAGGGGCAGAATCAACAAAACGCACCGAACATCAACCACATGACCGTACATTCGACGCCACTTTCGGTCGTTAACAAAAGTTTAGCGACTCCTCTCAGTCAGAACGAAGCGGCATATCAGCAGGAACATACATATCAGTTGCAGAAATCGGATTCTTCCAGTAGGTGTAATCAAGAAGGCAAAGAGAACCATGCATATCCACAAAACTCTAGGTTAAGTCAAAGTACTAATCAGAACAGTGAATGTTCTAAAATGGGCGGGAAGAGTCATCCAAGCAGCGGAACCAAGGGAACGTCCCCGAGCGTTTCGTCTAGCACGACCACTACCAGTAGTTCGATAGGATTTGGGGTAAGTGTGCCTCGTCTACCGGTCTCATTTTGATCTCCTGTTGCCGATGCTTTTATCGATCGCTCCTTTCATTGTCGTCATCTGTAAATATCACCATCATTCATTCATTACAGAAACCCGTATCGAGCGTAGCACCCACGTCAGTGCAGGTGTCGAGCGGCAAACCATCACCCATTTATCAGACCTCCTCCACCAAGATCCAACCGGTTCAGCCGCAAACCGTTCAGACCCAAAGCATATCTGTGTCCCCGTCCAACCACGTAGCTAGTAACACGGTGACTTCCCAACCCCAGATCGTTAGGAACACGGCGTCGGGGCTCTCGAGCAGTACCGCGAGCGGTACCTCGAGCGCTACCTCGAGCGGGCAGAATGCGTCCTCACAGAGCATCCTGCTCTCCCCGCCGCAGAGCGCGAGCACACCGCTCTCCACTCCGGACGTCAGCGGCGCCGACAAGTCGCCCAAGCCGGCCCTCCCCCCCAAACCCACCATCAAGGTATGATTGCCATTATGTAACGATAATTGTATCGCTCGAGGGTCGAGCCGACGAGACCATCATACTGCCATATCACATCACCTGGTGTAAATCTATACTTCTGTTTTAATATTATAAAGATATGGGTGAATTTTCCCCAAGTCTGAAGGACTGACGGAAAGAGCAGACAGGTCACCCGACGGGAAGTGGGCACCGTCGCCTTGAATACGAGCAACACCTGAGCAGTCCGCTGTCCAACTCCGGCGCTGAAAACTCTCCCTACACTTTGTTTAAAAATTTGGTGAATTTATAATATCCACAAATAATAAATAAATAAGAAGTAAATACTGAGGCCACTATATGGTATTGTATTATGGTAGATTCGGCGATGTTGTATCGGTGGCGCTCAGAGAGGCCATCGACCTCATTTGGCGAAGATCGTTTGAGATACTAGTCATCTGTCCAATAATTTCTTACGTTAGTATTCGTTGTAGTCGAAATTACCGTTCTTCGTTCTCTCTTTTTATAACTATTCCAAAAATGTTGTTGCCTTCGACACTCGCCGGAATATTCCACAAATTACCTGAATTCTGCTTGAAGCGTTACAATAAACTTTTCAGACACCACCGAGACAGTCCGCTAGCAACGATTCGAACTCGGAGCCTTCGGCAAACGTGCCGGTGAGCGTGCCGGCGGGCGCCGCGCCGGAGCCGGCCGCCGACGGCGAGCCGCCGCTCAACCAGAAGGAGGCGGCCAACGGCGGCGGCAGCAGCGAGATGATAATAAAGCCACGGCCGTTGACCATCAGGAAGCCGCCGCCGAGCGAGCAGCCGAAGCTGAGGAACCTGGGCGGCAACAAGAACGGCATCAGCGTCAGCATCAATCGACGAATAGAGATGCCGCCGGCGTTCCTGTTCCCGGAGATGGACCGGTTGACCCTCGACTGCGGCGACCAGAACGGCCTCAAGGAGTGGCCGCGGCCGAAGGACGAGGCGGACCGGGCGTCGAGCAACGGCGTCTCCCTGTCCTCTGGCGAGAGGCAAGAGGACAGCAAGGAGAACGTCGCGCCCGACGCCGCGGAGCAGGCGAGCTCGGCGGACGAGCGGTCGAACGGTCAGGATTCTCAGTTCGCTGAGAACGTCCTGAGGCGATCGAAAAAGGGCAACTTAAAGCAGGGCGGCAAGGCGCCGTTGGCGAGGCGGGTCAGCTTCGACCCGCTGGCGCTGCTGCTGGACGCCAGCCTCGAGGGCGAGCTTGAGCTCGTCAAGAAGACGGCCACCCAGGTACCCGATTCACTCGTACGCTAACGTCGCTGGCGTTAGATAATAATCATGCGACTGACATAAAATACGTAATATCATTATAACATCAACTATCTATTCATCGATACGATAGTACGGATAGCTCGAAAGTAACGTGTTACGGAGGCTCCCGAACGCCAAATAGCTGTAACGCACGCAGTGGCCGGCCGCTGACCGACATCGCCGTGTTGCAGGTGCAGAATGCCAGCGCCGCCAACGACGAGGGCATCACCGCGCTCCACAACGCCATCTGCGCGGGACACTTCGAGATCGTCAAGTTAGTTTACCTAGTGCATCGCGACAACACGGTCATAAATAAATGGACAATAAACTGTCGGCTGCTCCGTGACGAAAAGCGCTCGTCGTCAGCCGTGGGCCCGAGGCAGGCGGTTTAGTTTGAGATTAGTCGTAGCTTTGGTTTGATTCTGTCACATTAAATGTAAGCTTCGACCGAATACTCCACTCCTCGGGCTCCCGAATTGATGACACGAAGGTCACGAGAGTGGTCGACGGCGGGCGGTCGTGAGCGATGGTAACGTTGAGTGCGTCTGCGGCAGGTTTCTGGTGGAGCTGGGCTGCGACGTGAACGCGCAGGACTCGGACGGCTGGACGCCGCTGCACTGCGCCGCCTCCTGCAACAACCTGCCCATGGTGCGCTTCCTCGTCGACAACGGTCAGTCGCCGGCGCCGCTGCCTCCCCTTTTGTCTCTTTTTAAGAATAGTCACTTCCGAAACTAATAAAGCCGGGGCCTCGACTTCTGGATTCCAATCCCGCCCGGACATATTTTTTTTTAATTATGAGGTAATTATTCCGGGCTTCGGTGAAGCAACACGTACCGTGCGAACCTGCCCGCTGCTAGTCGATCGCGCCTCCCCCGCCCCGCTCTCCGCCGGCGCGGGGAAGGCCCGAGCTCGGCCGTGGATTGCGACTACTTAACGAACACTTCAAAACACTCCTTATATTTTCGATGTACATGTATGTGTGCGAGCTCGAGTTCGATCGATCGTGACCGGTTCCACCGTCCGCAGGCGCCTGCATATTCGCGACGACGCTGTCCGACCACGAGACCGCCGCCGAGAAGTGTGAAGAGGACGAGGAGGGCTTCGACGGCTGCTCCGAGTACCTGTACAGTGAGTACACCGCTCGCGTCGACTGTTAGGCACCTTATACACACACACATATATATATATTAATACATATAATTGATATAGAAGATATTTTTATTGAAAATATCGAACTAGTCGACTCTATACAACAAATAGTTATAAAAAAGTAGGCTATTGTCGCAAAGTAATTAATTTAACAGAAGCGGCAGCACGCGCGGCTGCGGCCCCCCGCTGGGAGTTGCAGCGATTACCTAATAAAGCCTCAGCCTGCAGCCGCAGCTGCGCAACTCCTGCGCAACTCGCCGACAATGGCTCGTTTTATACTTGTATAGAACGGTCTGAACGATTCGTGTTACACGAGCAACATTACGTTTCCTGTGACAAGCGCCTGCCGCGTCTCAGTCGACGCTTAACTTTGACGAGGCGTAGGTCGGTCATTGCTACTTTATGAATTTATTGTTAATTTTAACCCACATTCCACTTCCCGTGCGGTCATTCAACAGAATTATGCCCCGAAGGTTACTTCCCTGGGCCCGAGATCCCGCTCCCATCCTTCCAAATACGTAATACAAGCGTGACGGGGGTTTCAGGCGTGCAAGAGAAGCTCGGCATCATGAACGGCGGGCTGGTGTACGCCGTGTTCCCGTACGCGGCGGCGCGCGGCGACGAGCTGTCGTTCGGGTCGGGCGCGCGCCTGCACGTGCTGCGCAAGGGCGACGACAGCGAGCGCGAGTGGTGGTGGAGCCGCGACCCCGCCGGCCGCGAGGGCTACGTGCCGCGCAACCTGCTCGGGGTAGGTGCTCGCCTCCCCTCTGTACGGAACACAGACCCTGCCGCGATGTCGGCTAGTTACGTGCCCGTTAAAGGTTGCCATTCGACGAGCACGTAACTCGTTGTCGAGGATACTGCAGGCACCATCGGAGTACGTCCACGTACGTCGATCGGCTCCGCTGAGCTTAGAGGATAATTATTTTTGTGTAATGAACGTGTTTGTGTTTAATCAGTTATTTCGATTAAGAGACGGATCGACTAGGTTAATTCGTAGAATTTTATCGTACGCGATAAGGCAGCCCTCCGAAACGGTGTTAGAATCAAAAGTTTTTACGGACAAGTGTACCGGTAGTGCCTGTGTCAATAAATAATATTTCAATTTGGTATCTGCCCAAACTTATTGTAACGAATGTTCCCTTGCAGTTGTACCCGCGAGTGACCCCGCAGCAGGAGTGACCCCGCGGCCCGGTGACCGCCCCGCTCCGCTTGTAAATACTGTTAACTCCTTATTTTTGTGTATTTATATCACTGTAATGTAAAACTATAGATATTGTATACAATTATATCAGATCTAATATTTTGTAAATATTTAATTGTAGTCGAAAACGAATGAGATTATATTGTACATTTTATAAATAAACACGTGAGTCATCATTTTTATTGGTAAAGTTTGTATAATTATTACTAGTATGTCTGCAAATATTGTGAAATTACTACACATACATTGACAATACAAATAATAACTATTATACATGAACAACGTTTTATTTGGTCTTCGGACGACCCGGTGCGGGGGCCGGGGACGGAGGCGGGGCTACGCCTCGGCCTCCCGGTACATCTGGTGCAGGAGGGACAGGTACGACCACGACGTACTCAATATCTGGAAGAAAAAAAACTCACTTTAAAAAAGTAATTTCTAAGAGCCACGGACCAAAATGTTACAAATCATCATCTCCTAGGAGGCCGCGGCGGCGGGGAGTCGTGCAGCTCGCTTGGATCCGTAAAATATTTCTATGAACTATTGAGCCAAGCGTGTCGATAACAATATCTATAAGTTAACAGGAACTAACCGGCTCTATTGTAAGGAAACAAACTAGTGCTGCGGTAACATATTAAAAACTAAAAAAATATGTTTGTTCTCAATAAAATCGTTTTATCTTAATTTCTTTCACCGACATCAAAATAGAGGGAGGTTCTTAATGCGCGTAAGTGTGTTCTCTATTATTAATTAGTTACCTCTTCATTGTAATCCGATTTGGATAATTACAATAATAATGGGAACTCCACACATCCTGCCTGTCGACCGTACTCGTGCGGCGCGACGTTCGGCTCCATGGTTATACAACATCGTTGCTTTGATTGTATTACATTATGTACCTACTTATACTTGCACGACAAAAATTGAAATTTAAATTTTAATTGTCCACATAATATCGTAATCGTGGACCTTGCGCATGACGGGTACTGAATATTGTAGTACCAGATGTACGCACCCGCGTGTGAAAAGAACGGCAATAAAAAGATTGTCAATTGCTTTCTATTACTGATTGCTAGGCAGCGCCTTGTTTTTAGAAAATTGCTTGAATATGGCTAATATTTTCGTCGTAATGAATCTTTTCACAGAAATTGGACGTTTATTCGCAGTAAAAAGTAGTACTCGTCGCAGTGCCGGATTAGCCACGTAGCAGGAGTAGCAAATGCTACGGGCCCCACGACTAGGAGGGCCCCGCGGGTCAACACTTGTCTGATCGTAAAAAAATATCAAGTTAGATAGGAGCGTAAAAATAGTTACTAGGCCATACTTCACACCCACCTTAAAATGTAAAACTAGATTTCGTCACTTTTAATATTTTGTGACACTACTAATTTATATTCTGACACTAATAATTAAACGTATGGAATTCTTTCAACAGAAGAAAATTTAGAAAACGCCTCAAATATGGTCAGTACTTACGAAGATGATTTGGAGAACAGCCTGGGCGACGAATTAGTGCAGTTCACTGAGCTGCTTAAAACAGAGGTGAAACAAGAGCCTCTGGAAATTCAATTTTATAAACTTTTATCACATAATTACTTAGAATCGTGTTTTCCAAACGTGTTTTACGTGTTTTACGCATTTACTTGTCTCTTAGAACCACTAACTGCATTGGCGAACATTCTTTTGTTCACAATAAAGCGTGTTAAAAATGAATTAAGAACCACGATGGACCAGGAACGAGTTAATCATCTCACTTTGATGAATATAGAGTATGATTTGCCGAAGGAAGTCGATATTGAAAGTGTTATTTCTAAATTTGTTCGTATTCAATTCAGAAAAGTTTATTTCTAACAGTTCTGTTTTATGTTAAACTTTCGCTTCAGAACCTATGCCACACTGAGGGTCTATGGACGGAATTTGTTACGGGCTCCGCGGTAGCTTAATCCGGCACTGACTCGTCGTCCTCCCAACTATCTCCAAACCAAAAATCATACCAAAGCGACGATCCGTTGCGCTGTGAAAGGAGGACAAACAAAGACACTTTCGCTTTTATAATGGAACGGAATGCAAATTAGTTAAAAACCTATAAATTAACTTTTATGAACTTTTTACTTGCGTTACTTACTTGCCTTGACTTTCGTTACTTGCCTTAGAGAAATTTGCCAGCGACAAGTTAGAAAACCCTAACGCGGTCAATGAACACGGCCGCTGCGCCCTGGAATATTATTCATATAATTAATACATGGCTCCGACCATTTATCTATTTATTTATCCATCTCTGTTTCTAAGAACGCGTAAAACTATGGTGTCATGGAATGTGTTGCAGAGACTATACTAACTTCATTTGTCTGCACCAGAGTATAATTACAAAATGTTATTGAAAATAACTACAACTCATTGCGGACATCAGGTGCTTACGGTACATAAAAACAGCTGTATTATATTAATTTTATGGAATACTGGCAAAAATTATGATTAAATATTGCCATTACCTCGGCAGTTATTTAAAATAGTGAACATTGCAATAGTCGCACCCCCTATTCAAGACGACGACGAGAAGTCCACGCGGAAATGATAGACTCGGAGCAACCGACAGTCACAGCGCGCTCCCGCTGGACGCCCCGGCCCCTGGTGGTGGTCATGTTGCTCCACGTCTGCACGTCTGCACGTTTACGAATGTTTGCCTTGTGGTCGGAAGTCGTCAATAATGTGGCCGCGAGTGGTACGCGAGTCGATATAGTAAATACCGACCGCTCACCCTAACCTCCAGCACATCATCTGGTGTACGACTACGAACCGACCTGCTCATGATGATGAGGATGTATTTGCGGAACTTCGCGTCTCTGTCGTACCATGCACTTCGGTACGCGGCCTCCGATATGCCGGCGCTCTGAAAATAAGTGGTAGAAATAAAAACAAAATATCTAATAGTAGCCGGCGTCCGTTATCGGTGGATCTCGACAAGAGCTAGTAGTTAAAAATTAAATAAAATGGAGGTAGCTGTAAGTCGAGTGCCGGTGCGCGACGAGATCGAAGTGGCGGCACTCCCCGCCCGCTGCGCGCGAATTTCCAGTGCAGGTTTCCTAAAGAGGATAGCGAAGTTTCCTTCCTACCGCGACTAAAACTATGCTAGTCCAAATTTTTCATCTACCTACATTAGTTACCTGATATCACTGAAAAGAAATTCACCAAACTTGAACGCTTCCAAAATATGTGTATAAGATTCACGTTAAATGGACTTAAATACGTCCAAATTATTCGCCTACCGTGCCGAGGTGGCGATCCACAACAATTACAACGCTACTTGTTAGTGTTAATTCAAATTAATTCGCTCATAAATTGATCTGCTACGTTTATGTACGTAATGCCTTTATCTCGCCACCATTCCGAAAATAACCAACTTGTTAACCCAAATTATACGTCCAAGATCCAGTCTTGACGAATATAACTGTTTATGTAATCGACAGTATAGCAAATTATTCTTGTTCGTACGGAAAACCCAACTATTAATGAAAATTAAATTTGGATAGATTTTTTTTTAATTATCCATTTGGCTTAATTTTTTGGACACTCATGCAACTCGTTGACATCCCTTGACCCGGGGAGCAGTAGCTACTCTTAGAGGACACGACCGGCCGCGCGGCCGCCACCGACCGTGTCGAGCAGCAGCTGGCCGGGCCAGCACAGGATCCAGATGGCGCCCGCGACGCCGACCGCCGCGAACAAGTTGTTCAGCAATATTCCGTCCGCTATCTGAAATTGCATTTTCAATTTTCAATCACTTTTATACACGTATGCTTTAGGAAATAATGAATGTCGGTATTACAATAATGAAATATAATAAAATATATAAATATAATATCTATTGCATGTGTAAGTTAATGGAAAAATATGCAATCTATAGTAATATATTTTAGGAATTGTCTAAAATGACATATACACGTAATATAATGCTACGTAACATAACGCTACATATACGTACGTAATGATGTAGATACTTTCCAAGTGACGGATATTTATTTATCTACAACAGATTTTTCTTACTTACCTATGTAAGAACCTTATTAGCTATTGTCGTCGTCGTCGTTCCTTATGCGTACTGCGAAGGAATGGAATAGCTTGCCTGCGTCGGTGTTCGCGCCCGAGTATAATGTGGGAGTCTTCAAAAGGAGAGTGAATAGGCTCTTTATAAGTTAGTGCGCACAACATCATAGACTACA